>MU968359.1:41936439-42208341 GCA_034641835.2 Pinus albicaulis
TTTTTGTGTTTTTTGCTGGGTTGAAAAGGTTTCCGCCGGTTCATAGCTTAATTCGCTCCCCACCGTCGATCTGATCTGCAGATTGACGGTCCACAAATCAATTGCCTTGGTGGTTCCCACGGTTACTTACTGTACAAAACTGGAGCAGTTTTGATTGCACCACCTTTGTGGGTTTGTGGGGTAAGCAGTATATCCGATTCGAGCATGATCAATGCCACAGGCCGACACGTGGCCTTGGGCGGTTTGGAGATATCGCCCTCCCCGGGCATTAAATATCGACTGTGATCTCAGCGCGATATGGACGTCCGTCGTCCGATCTGAGGTCGGCTCATCGGACGGTGATCGCACTCAAAAGGAGCTCGGGGGATAAACTAAGGTACGACGCATTTCTCAAAACATCTCCGCTGTCGATCTGATCTGCAGATCGATGGCCCACAATCAGTCACCCTGGTCCCCACGGCCACGACAGCAATCAACAGTCCCACAGAACCGATGGTCCCAACTCCTAGTCAGCATCCACGCAGCAGCAACGGATTAGAGAGGGTCTTGTTCGGCTGCCCGCATGGTCATGAAATCCAGACCTGAGGAACTTTATATGGCGGATTTCATAAATATTTCGAGTCACAGTTGCCCTGACGTCAGCAGGCCCCAAAGCAGACCCAGGGAACTTTATATGGCAGATTTCATAAGGATTTCAGGTCACAAACACCCCGGCGTCAGCAAATGCCTTTTGTGACCCGAAATGGTTATAAAACTTGGTTTTATCAAAAGTTTGATGTTCGGATATATCATTTGATAAACGGTGATTTTATGGTTTTTCCATTTTGCCGAAGAAAAAGCCGAAGGTTGGGGTTTCAATTCTCGCGCCTTCGATTTATTAAAGGGAAGCCATCTATGGTTCAAATTTCCGTGCCCCGTCAATACTCCAAAGGCATTGATGCCTCACGAGCCCTGCACAGCACTGCACACCAACATAACACAGTAAATGAATCAAAAATCAAAGAGTATCAGTGTTGAAGATAGAACGCACCAGAATGGAAGATTAAAGACAGATATGGGGAGATTACGGCTAAGATTGATTATCAAAAGCCTAATCCTCCCAATTAAGACACAGTTAAAGGAAATCAAAGTGTTTATCGGACAACATGGCCTTCACTGCCACATCTGAGGCAAATTGATTCCTCCCAGCTACCACAGTGCCACTTGTGCCTCAAAGCATTCAAAAAGAGGCCGAAGTTATTGATCAAGATCAGATATTTGCCTCAGCACAACCAGAGAGTTAATTCTGCAAATAAACTTAATGACATAATATCAGCCGAGTTACTTCAACATAATAGAGAGCCTCAAAAGTAAAAAAGAGCTCCCATCGAGCTTAAATCTTAATGTAAATTATTTAATACAGAGGACACCTATGTAAGCTTCTTCATCGAGCCCCCCAAAGGCCGAGAAGCCATTAAGTCTGTATTAATTATCCTTGGAGATCTTTTATCAGATCTCACCTCCTCATTCTTCTATAAATACTACTGGAGAAGATGAGAGAGGGGTTGGTTGATCACTAGTTGTAATACTGAAACTCTCTGGAATAATACATAGTCTATTGAAGTTGAAGAAGAAATTGAAGTCTTGGAAGCCCTGATGATGTTGTTGCATACTTGTTTTTGAGAAGGCTCTATCATTGGATCCATGAGCTTGGCTTTTGGTGAAGTATTCTGAACTATTTAATGTTTTCTCCTGTTTTCATTCTGTTTCATAATTCTTACTACAGTAGGTTGAAAGTTTTAGGCTGAGAAATGACTCCTGGAAGCACCTTAGACCTGTTCATCCTTCATTGTTTCATGTTTTCTTCTGCTGAGGTATTTTAGAGTCTTTAATCTCTCTCTTTAGTCCTCATGCTTGTTTATTTCTATGATAGTTCAAATAAGTTGGTTTCAGCATGATTTATGGTTCTCCCTGCTTGTCTGCTGCCACTTAGAGGCTGTTATTGAAGTCTCCCTTTGAAGTATTTTTGTTTATAGTGAGCCAAGGAGGTATGTTTGGATCTTGCCCTTTTTCGTTGCTTAAACAGTTGTCTTAAAGGTATTTGTAGTTGTAATCATATATGTGTTAGGTGTTTCCTCTTCTATGAATGCAATTATCAGTGAATCTTTTATGTTTTCTAAGTCATTTGAAATAAAATCTTTGAGGAAATAGGGTGTTCCCCGAATCTTGGATTTCATTTTAAAAATTGTTTTGAAGTCATTATTTGTTTAAAGAGTGGTTTGTAGAATTCATGGCCAGCCCTGTCTATCAAATACCTCTTTATTGTTAAAGTTATGCTTTCAAATTCCCTTTGTTGAGAATTTAAATTCTCTTTCCAAATCATTGATGTCCATCTCATTTCAAAAACCAAAGGATCCTATGGCCAAGTTAGATTTGCCCTCTGATATCCCATATCCATTGATAAGTTTGTCATGACCTCTTTTTCACTCCATTTCCCAATGAAGCTACTACTTCCTCTTTCTACCTACCTTTCCTAGACCTTTCATATTCTGTTGTATCAGTTCAACCAAGCAAACAATCAAACACCTGCACTTAATAGCTAGTCTAAAACCAATACTCTAAGCACACAAGATAAACCTTTGCAAACAAATTTTTGAGAGATCCCTCTTTGAGAACAGGAGGACTAGATCTCGTAACTCTAAAGATTGGTTCTGATGTTGCATTGTCTTTTGATTTTCCAAACTATCAAAACACGGGACACCAACATAATGGCGATCACGGTGGGACCCTGAGTAAAATCTTCAAAATTAAACACTCATTGTCTAGTATAACATTAGTAACCTTCTTCAAGCACTACCAAGCATAACGGTAATCATGATAGGACTTATTTTGAATCAGTGACAAACTAAGTAACCCTTAGGATTCTCTTAGAACCTTATCAAACCTTGAAGGAATCAGTTACCAAGCCATAAGAGTGAACTCTATATTTTTTTGACACCCTAGTTAAGTGTTAAGTCAGATTTAGGACACTCTCATAACCTATAAGATCAAGAAACTCAGAAAAAACCCAAAAACATTTTCAGTTTGGCTTCATAATAAACTTGGTGGTGGACCATAAAACCTTTTACCTCCAAAAGAGCTAAAAATTTCCACCTGGTGACTCCACAATCCTAAACAGACCTTAAGATTCCACTAGGAAGACCCATAATCTTTGTAACATCATACAAAATCAATTAGAAGGCTTTAGGATTAAATTTTTCTTCTTTTAAAAATATCAGTTAGCCTCTTAAAGATTGTCATATTTGGTTAAACTTTTCCTTTAGCTGGGTTCGAAAAACACAGCATAGTGGCTCCTAGAAAGATTCATACTAGAGCTTTCCTTGACCCAAACCCACCGGAAATAGTTGAAAACCCTGAAAGTATACTTATGGAGTATCCTAAGATTAAACTTTCAACTATTTTCAGATCACTCGTGAGAGCTAATTCTGTTCCTGAAAATATTGCAGCTCTACACTAATCACCAGTCGACTTAAGAAATCCTTTTAGAACTAGGTCGCTTGATGATTTAATTCAGATAGACTCCGAGTCTTCAATTTTATCCCCAAAGCAAAGTGAACATCCTGGTAGCAAAGAAACCACACCACCTTATTTACATTTCCTTTTCAATTTAGGTATCTCTCATCCAAGATCAGCTCAACAATCTATCTTCGGTACATCCACATCTGTCCATCCAACATCCACTATCCAAATCACTTCATTGCAGCCCACTTTCCCTTTCACAAACCCACCCCTTGTAAATCCACCTTTCTTTCTAGCCATGGAAACATGGTATGCCCCATTAGTGTTACCACAACCTATGCTTCCCTTACCAAATGATTACCAATCCAAAATCCCTCATTTCACTAGAAAAGAGTCTACAATAGCTCAACATCATGTAGATAGGATGGAAGATGCTTTCGATTACATGGAGATAGAAGAAGAAACTGTGAATATGAGAATATTCGCCCAAAGTTTAGGAGGAGATGTAAAGAAATGGTTTAAAAACTTACCTCCTAACAGCATAAATGATCTCCTTGCCTTGCATCAAACACTCATCAACAAATGGGAACTCAAAAATAATCCTCTCCAAATACTAGCAAAGTATAGCAGCCTCAAGAGAAATCAAGGGGAGAGTGTTCATGATTACTCCACTAGGTTCAATAGCGTTTACAATGCTCTTCCACCTCACATGAAACCTCCTCAAGGCATGGCCTTGGTAAGGTATCCCGAAGGCCTTGATGCTGAAATGACTTATCAGTTAAGAGAGAGAGATTATTTAACCTTAGAAGACATGCAGAAAGGAGTTGTGAGTGTAGAAGAAAAAATAATTGAGAAAAGAAATAGGTTGAGATCAGAGAAGAGGGTAACTTATAAAAATGACCTAATACCCTCAACCTCAACTTCTGACACAAAAATCGACAACCTAGTGAAGGTAATGGAGAGGATGCTTGAAAAGATTAATTTGAATGAAAGAGTGCTCCCAAGAGAACCTAAAAACAACCAAAATAGAAATAGAAATCAGAATTATAGAAGAGAAAACAATCAAGACAAATATAAGGAAAATGACCAACAGATTAGACCTCCCTTCCAGCAAAACTATGTAGATCAATATGAAGAAGATAGGGAGTTGGAAAGGTTGGGAGAAGCTCATGTAAACTTGATTGGATCAGACAGTGGGGATGATGTTTTCCTCACTGAGGAAGAACAAGGCTTCTTCTCTGATCACATAACAAACACCTATGAATATTATGATGACTATAGATTGGGTTTTGAAAATGCAATCATGGAGGTGCAAAAAAAATACGATCTTAGGAGCAAGGGGAACATAGACAATTCAAAGGATAAGAACACTAATTTTTCTATCAAGAAAAACATAGAAACTCAGACCAAAAAGATAGCAGAAAAAACCAACATTCTGACCAAGAAACCAGACATAAACAAAGACAAAAGTGTCCAGCCAAATGTTGAACAGAGTACCCCTAGCATTTCAGCTAGTGGTCCTAATAAAACTGTCCCAATTACTAGTCCAAATAATGTTCAGCGAATCAAAATTGCTGAAAATAATTCAATTGAAAAGACAAATGTAAATATGAACAATTCAATTGTTCCTTTCAACCTTGAGGGAGAGATTGCTAAGATAAAAATTACCATTCCCCTAGCTAAACTAGTAACCCAAGAAGTGTAAAAAAACCAAGTTTTGAAAGTTTTGAACTTAGGAGGTGATACTAACACCTTGAACTTGACAGATGACAAGCCTGAGTTGTTGTTTGGTCTAGAAGTTGAAGAAAAATACCAAGAAGGGGCTTTCCCTCCCTTCTATGTTAGCTTGAACATACACGAGAAAATTTCACACAATGCCATGTTAGATTCAGGAGCTTCACACAATATAATGCCCAAGGTGGTAATGGAAAGCTTAGGCTTAGAAATTACTAAACCATACAAAGACTTGTATTCCTTTGACTCAAGTAGAGTCAAATGTTTGGGTTTAATAAAAGATTTGTGTGTTAACTTATCCCAAATCCTTGCTAAGAGTTTAGTCATGGACATAGTTGTAGCCGACATTCCCCCTAAGTATGGCATGCTCTTATCAAGATCTTGGGGAGCCAAACTTCAGGGAAGCCTTCAAATGGACATGTCTTATGCCACCATCCCTGTTTTTAACCAAAAAAGAAGACTATACAGGGAATCTCACATGAAGTATATGGTGAGTAATATAGACAAACCAAAAAAATATCCAATCTATTCTATTCAATCAAGTTTAGATTCCTTTATCTTATGTAACGAAGACGAAATCACTCAACAAGATAAGGAAAACATAGACCCAATCAGTTCACCAGAACAATCAAATCTTCCCTCGAATCAAATTCAAAATATTGACAATCAACAACAACAAGAAAATGAAAATGAGTCAAATATACTTTGGACAATAAACTTTGATGGATCCTGTAATAAAACAAGTGCAGGGGCAGGTGTTTGGATTCAAAATATAATCAGAGTTTTTCATATAAATTAGATTTCCCATGCACTAACAATATTGCTGAGTATGAAGCACTTCTCCTAGGCTTACAATTGCTTAAACAATTAGAAGCCCAAAGGATATCAATCTTAGGAGATTCTGAGCTTATCATAAGACAAATCAAAGGAGAATACTCTGCTAGAAATCCAAGGCTCAGGGAATATCAGAATGCTACCCTTGATTTATTGAAAACCTTTGAAAAATATGAACTTATTTTCATTCCTAGAGCACTGAATCATCTAGGAAATGAACTCGCCTTCAATGCCAGCAATTGCCAAATACCTAAGATAAACGAACAACTTAGCATAAAGGTAAAACACAGGTCTATTTTTCCTGATAACGAAGATCACTGGCAAGTGTTTGACTCTGACAAACACATAGATGATTTCTTAAAATCAGAAAACGATTTCGACATACCAATAGTAGAATCCAGCCAAAAAGAATACTGTTTGTATATTGAACAAATCCCAGAAGTTGAAATGACATATTTTGCTGATATAAATCATTATGAAGATCCTTTTGAAGCAGAGATAATTGACAACGCAGACCAAGAAGACTTGGAATTTTTACAATGCAAAAATGATAAAATTCCAAGAGGTCTCACACCTTTAGAACACCTTTTTTATTTTAACGATGTAGCCAAAGAACCGAGAATAGAGCCTATGGAAACAAATGTAGAAGAGCATAACATAGGCAGTCTAGCAGAACCCAAGATGATTAAACTGTCCAACACTCTCCCGGCTCACATAAAATTGCAATATATAGGGTTACTCAAATATTTTAGAGATATTTTTGCTTGGGGATACAAAGATTTGAAATCATATGATACCAGCATCATCCAGCACAAAATTCCCCTCAAAGAAAATCAAAAGCCTTTCAAACAAAATTTGAGGAGAATAAATCCTCTCTTAATACCTTTAGTTAAGGCAGAAATTGAAAAGATGCATAATGTTGGGATCATTGTACCAATTAGATATTCAGAATGGGTATCGAACTTAGTTTCCATTAGAAAGAAAACAGGCGAAATCAGGCTCTGTATTGACTTCAAAAATTTAAACAGGGCCTCTTTAAAAGAAAACTACCCCTTACCCAAGATGGACCATATACTTCAAAGGGTAGTTGGGTCAAAAAGGATATCCCTCTTAGATGGGTTCTCGGTACAACCCAGGAAGCTAGTGACCCTTGGCTTATCAAATCAAATTTTTACCACACCTTGTAAGCACCTTATCCACGCTCAAAATGCATTTCACTAATGAAGGCAGGCCACTTCCAAAGGCCATGATCCTTTCTCAAGATACGTCATTTACAATCATTGCCTTGATAATGAGAGAACCGTTTTCTCAAAAATCGATGAGGAGAATTTGATTCACCTGAGAAGAGTTTTTGAGAAGTGTAGGAAATTTGGCTTGTCATTGAATCCCAAGAAGACCCTCTTTGGTCTCCAAGAAGGTAAAATTCTTGGCCATATAATTTCGGAAGAGGGAATCAAAATAGACTCTACAAGGATAGATGGCATATTACAAATCAGTCATCCAAAAAGCCTCAAAGAGTTGCAATCTTTCATCGGAAAGATTAATTTTCTGAGGAGGTTTATCCCTAATCTTGCTGAGCTATTAAAAAACATTAAAAACATGCTTAAGAAAGATGTTGGTGTAAAATGGACTTTACCAGCTAAACAATCATTCAAACTGGTCAAACAAGCTCTTACTCAAACACCAGTCCTGATTAGTCCAGATTTTACCAAAGACTTTTACATCTTTTCTTTTGCATCTGAGCATACAATACCTGTAGTTTTACTTCAAAATAATGATTTGGGCAAGAAAAACCAATATCCTTCTTTAGTAGGGCCTTAAGACATGCTCCTCTCAAATATAACATCATGGAGAAGCAAGCCTTAGCATTAGTGAAAGCTTTAAAATACTTTAGGGTATATATTTTACACTCTCACATAATTTCTTTTGTTCCACATACTATTGTCAAGGACATTCTAAGTCAAGACCTTGATGGTAAAAGGGGAAAACGGATTGCAACTATTATTGAGTATGACTTAGAAATCAGGCCCACCAAACTACTTAAAGGGCAAGGATTAGGAAAAATTATAGCTGAGTCTAACTTCCAAGCACTAGACATGAATATGGTAGATGTGTTAGAAGAAATAGAAGAATCTACTGCTCCTTTTATTGAAGAAACATTTCTGAATTATCCTTGGTATGCTGACATTATTTATGTGCTTTTATATTTAAATGCCCCTCCTTCTTTGTCTAAAAATAAAGCTAGATTTTTTAAACAAAAAGCTTTGAGTTTTTGCATCTTAGATGGGGTATTATATTGGAAAAATGTTGTTGGATTTTTTCTTAAATGTTTACTTGAAGATGATGCAGGAAAAATCATGCATGAGTTGCATGATGGAGAATGTGGAGGACACCTCTACTGGAAGGCCACAGCAAAATTTTTTTTTAGATCTGGTTACTATTGGCCTACCCTTTTCCCATACACTCAGAAGTTGGTCATGTCTTGCCATAAGTGTCAAATCTTTGATGGCAAAAGAAAACTTCTTCCCTTACCCTTACATCCTATCAGAGTTGAGGCACCTTTTCAACAATGGGGTCTAGACTTCATTGGGGAAATCCACCCATCCTCCTCAGCTCAACAAAAGTGGATCCTCACGGCCACTGACTTCTTTACCAAGTGGATAGAAGCTATACCCTCTAGGAATGCTAATGACTCTGTCATTATCAAGTTTCTTGAAACAAATATCCTATCCAGATTTGGTTGTCCCAAAAAAATCATAACAGACAATGCTGCTGCTTTTAAATCTAAAAAGATGGTTGATTTATGTTACAAATACCACATAACCTTGGGCCATTCCACTGCTTACTATCCCCAAGGAAATGGATTATCTGAATCTTCCAACAAGAGCCTCATCAATATCATTAAAAAACTGTTGGAACAAAATCAGAAATCATGGCACAGTAAACTGGTTCATGCCTTATGGGCTGATAGGTTAACTACAAAAAAATCAATAAATATGTCCCCCTATCAGCTAGTTTATGGCATGGATGTAGTCTTTCCCACCTCATTAGGAGTGCCAATCATGAAGCTCCTTCAAGAAGTGCAGGTTGAAGAGAATGATATGCAGAGGAGAATCAACCAAACCATCCATTTATAGCAGACCAAAGAAGAATTTTATGAGAGAACACAATTGGTCCAAGAAAATATGAAGAAGATATTTGATAAGAGAACTAAGGCAGACAACTTCCAAGTTGGAAATATTTTTCTTAAGTGGGATTCAAGGAGAGAAGAGAAGGGAAAACATGGCAAGTTTGAGAACTTCTGGAAAGGTCCCTATATTGTTCATGCTGAAAGGGGTCACAATGCATTTTTATTGAAAGAATTGAATGGAGAAGATCTGTATGGAGGTCCTGTCAATGGCAGAATGCTAAAGCATTACTTCTGCCAGGAATCATGAGTTTCAAAGCATTTTATTTTTTCATTGTAAATATCATAGTCTGAAAATTTCATTCAAGGTTATAAAAATAAAAAATACAAAAACAAAGAAAGAAAGAAAAGAGGGCAGATTGTAAAAACAAGAAAGGTATAGCCCCATACTAAAAAGAGAAACAAATCTGAAAGTGTGCAAGCTCAAATGCCACTCCTAGAGAACACACTTCTAGTTAGTCAAATAGCCTAATCTTGACTAATTAGTTTTAAATTTTCTGCTGATAAGATAGTGAATTCGATTTTCCAAACTGTTTAATCTTGGCTTATCAGTAGATAGTTTAGGATAGAAATTAAAGGTTCAAACATGCTAAAAATCTGAACTTAAGTTCCCAAAGAGAATGACTCAAATCTATTTCAAATTCTGAGTCGAGAAATATGTAAATCTAGTTCCAATTAGCTCAAAATCTGAACAAGTTGACAAAGGAGAGACAACTCAAAACAAAATTCAAAGCAGAGCTGTAAAGGAGATGAAGGAAATGCTTTGAAATTTCCGATCCTAAGCTTTCAATTTTGTTTTAAATTTCTGCAAAATAAGACCTATGTGCAGCTTGTTTTTTATGCCATAGATCAGCAACAAGTTAGACTGTTCAATCCTGACTTGTATGCTTTTAAATTTCTGTTGTAGAATGTAGAGAATAAAAATATGTTGGACAGTTCAATCCCGACAGATAGTAGATTAGGTAGAGAATCATATGGGCTCAACTGTTTAATCTGAGTCCATAGAGAAATAAGGAGTAGAAATAGATTATATTTCCTGCTTTCAAAAGAATAAAATGTTGTGAAAAGAGTTTTCCAATCCAAATGCGCTCTAAAGAAGGAAAAAATGTTAGATCTGTAGGATAGGGTAGGTAGAAAGCTTGTTGATGAAATATCCATTGTTTTTATGACTGCTAACCTGATTTTAGAACAAAATAAGATCATCCAAGGAAAGGAAGGAAGCCCAATGGATGAGGCACTGATCATCCTCCCAGAGAATGCAAGTCTGAAGTTCTTGATGCCTTCAAGGAGGCACCATCCCTAAGTGGAGCCACTGTTAGCCACCTATAAAATTTGTTATACCAAAAGGTGGCTAATTTTTTTTTTTTTTGGAGCCTTCAAGGAACAAATTTTATTGCAAAAAAGTGTTGGCTCTTGAAGACTCTTGAAGGCCTCATGCTTTTGTCCAAAATCTTCCCTACTGTGCCCATTTTATACTATGGAATTCTGCTGATTTTATGAGGAAAAAATACTGCAAAATCATCCATTTCCCCTACTCCTCTATTGAAAAAATAACTTTCATTTATGCTCCCCCTTTTCCTCCATAAAACTCCTCTATTTTCATGATTCCCTTTCTTCCATTCATAAAAATAATTTTACATAGTTTAAAACTCATTTTTTAAACTGTACCGAAACCCCCAAAACCCTTGTAAAACCAGAAAAAATCAATAAAAATACATATTTTGTATGATAAGGGTTTACGCCCCCTTGGGCCAAAATCATAAATCACTTCCCCCACATGCCCGTGCCCTACAAACCAGGCGCTAACGCCTCACAACGCTAATCACATCGCAAACTTTGAAAATGGTTAGATCAAAAAGACCGAAGTCCTGATTGCGATTAGCCCCCTTTTTGTATACGCCCTGGGCATGTTATATTACATAGAGACCACGGGCCCCGTAGACGGGTGCCAAGCCATATTACAAATAAAACCATCCCGACACATGAAACCTTTGTTTGTATTAATTTTTGTGTTTTTTACAGGGTTGAAAAGGTTTCTGCCGGTGCATAGCTTAATTCGCTCCCCACTGTCGATTTGATCTGTAGATCGACAGTCAACAAATCAATCGTCCCAGTGGTCCCCACGGTTACTTACTATACAAAACCAGAGCAGTTTTGATCGCACCGCCTTTGTGGGGTAAGCGGTATATCCGATTCGAGCACGATCAATGCCACAGGCCGACACGTGGCCTTGGGCGGTTTGGAGATATCGCCCTCCCCGGGTGTTAAATATCAACTGTGAGCTCAGCGCGATATGGACGTGTGTCGTCCGATCTGAGGCCAGCTCATTGGACGGTGATCGCACTCAAAAGGAGCTCGGGGGATAAACTAAGGTACGGTGCATTTCTCAAAACATCTCCGCCGTCGATTTGATCTGCAGATTGACGGCCCACAATCAGTCGCCCTGGTCCACACGGCCATGACAGCAGTCAGTGGTCCCACAGAACCGGTGGTCCCAACGCCTAGTCAGCATCCACGTGGCAGCAGCGGATTGGAGCGGGTCTTGTTCGGCTACCCGCATGGTCATGAAATTCATACCTGAGGAACTTTATATGGCGGATTTCATAAAGATTTCGAGTCGCACTTGCCCTGACGTCAGTAGGCCCCAAAGCGGACCCGGGGAACTTTATATGGTGGATTTCATAAGGATTTTGGGTCACAAACACTTTGACGTCAGCAAACGCATTTTGTTACCCGAAATGGTTATAAAACTTGGTTTTATCAAAAGTTTGAAGTCTGGATATATCATTTGATAAACGGTGATTATATGGTTTTTCCATTGTGTCGAAGAAAAAGTCGAAGGCTGGGGTTTCAATTCTCACGCCTTCGATTTATTAAAGGGACTGGTTCAAATTTCCGTGCCTCGTCAATACTCCAAAGGCATTGATGCCTCACGAGCCCTGTGCAACACTACACACCAACAGGAAACACAGTAAATGAATAAAAAATCAAAGAGTATCAGTGTCGAAGACAGAACACACCAGAATGGAAGATTAAAGACAAATCTGGGGAGATTACTGCTAAGATTGATTATCAAAAGCCTAATCCTCCCAATTAAGACACAGTTAAAGGAAATAAAAGTGTTTATCGGAAAACATGGCCTTCAACTCCACATCTGAGGCAAATTGATTCCTCCCAGCTACCACAGTGCCACCTGTGCCTCAAAGCATTCCAACAGAGGCCAAAGTTATTGATCAAGATCAGATATTTTCCTCAGCACAACCAGAGAGTTAATTCTGCAAATAAACTTAATGACATAATATCAGCAGAGTTACTTCAACATAACAGAGAGCCTCAAAAGTAAAAAAGAGCTCCCACCGAGCTTAAATCTTAATGTAAATTATTTAATAAAGATGGCACCTATGTAAGCTTCTTCATCGAGCCCCCCAAAGGCCGAGAAGCCATTAAGTCTGTATTAATTATCCTTGGAGATCTTTTATCAGATCTCACCTCCTCATTCTTCTATAAATACTACTGGAGAAGATGAGAGAGGGGTTGGTTGATCACTAGTTGCAATACTGAAACTCTCTGGAATAATACATAGTCTGTTGAAGTTGAAGAAGAAATTGAAGTCTTGGAAGCCCTGATGATGTTGTTGCATGCTTGTTTTTGAGAAGGCTCTATCATTGGATCCATGAGCTTGGTTGTTGGTGAAGTATTCTGAACTGTTTAATGTTTTCTCCTGTTTTCATTATGTTTCATAATTTCTTACTACAGTAGGTTGAAAGTTTTAGGCTGAGAAATGACTCCTGGAAGAACCTTAGACCTGTTCATCCTTCATTGTTTCATGTTTTCTTCTACTGAGGTATTTTAGAGTCTTTAATCTCTCTCTTTATTCCTCATGCTTGTTTATTTCTATGATAGTTCAAATAAGTTGGTTTCAGCATGATTTATGGTTCTCCCTGCTTGTCTGCTGCCACTTAGAAGCTGTTATTGAAGTCTCCCTTTGAATTATTTATGTTTATAGTGAGCCAAGGAGGTCTGTTCTGATCTTGCCCTTTGTCCTTGCTTAAACAATTGTCTTAAAGGTATTTGTAGTTGTAATCATAGATGTGTTAGGTGTTCCCTCTTCTATGACTGCAATTATCAGTGAATCTTTTATGTTTTCTAAGTCATTTGAAATAAAATCTTTGAGGAAATAGGGTGTTCCCCGAATCTTAGATTTCATTTTAAAAAAAATTTTGAAGTCATTATTTTCTTAAAGAGTGGTTTGTAGAATTCATGGCCAGCCCTATCTATCAAATACCTCTTTATTGTTCAAGTTATGCTTTCAAATTCCCTTTGTTGAGAATTTAAATTCTCTTTCCAAATTGTTGATGTCCATCTCATTTCAAAAACCAAAGGATCCTGTGGCCAAGTTATATTTTCCATCTGATATCCCATATCCATTGATAATTTTGTCATGACCTCTCTTTCACTCCATTGCCCAATGAAGCTACTACTTCCTCTTTCTACCTACCTTTCCTAGACCTTTCATATTCTATTGTATCAATTCAACCAAGAAAACAATCAAACACCTGCACTTAATAACTAGTCTAAAACCAATACTCTAAGAACACAAGATAAACCTTTGCAAACAAATTTTTGAGAGATCCCTTTCTGATAACAGGAGGACTAGATCCTGTAACTCTAAAGATTGGTTCTGATGTTGCCTTGTCTTTTGATTTGCCAAACTATCAAAACACGGGACACCAACAGTGGCTACAGGCCTCTGAAATATGTTACAATGAGGCTCAAAGGCCTATTTATTTTTGAGAAACAATGGAAAATCCTAAACATCCAGAAACCTAACCCTAGGAGATGAAGCGCCAAAATTATGGGCCCCGTTTGGGTAATTTGGTACATCAACTTCCTGCGGACGTAACTTTGGCATATAATCTTCGTTTGACGTGCTGAACACCTCATTATATATATCTATTTGAGAACTACAACTTTTGAGTGAGAAACATCGGTTAATGACCAATGATACTCCTAGTTTTCCCGAAAAATGTCGTTTAAAGCCTGAAAAAAGGCTCCAGATGCAGGACCCGAAAAACTGCTAAAAATAGTAAGTTGTGCTAAAACTGAAATACTGAAAGAACCGATGGTGGGGGTTCAAATGGAATAGGTGGGTGGTCACCAATATCCACCTAGATCATCAGGGCCTCAAAACGGCTCCGGAAGTTCATGACTCGAAAAATTGCTAAAAATAGTAAGTTGTGATGAAACTGAAAAACAGAAAGAATTGATGGTGTGTGTCTAAATGGAATAGGCGTGTGGTCACAAATATCCACCTAGATCATTCCTCCCTCCTTAGGAAGAAATGGTTCCCATTTCTTGAGTTCCTCCATGAGATGAGGTAAATTATGTTGAACTTGGTATTGGATTTGTTGAAGATGTCATGGACCTGCTAGATGCGTTTAATAATTTGGTTGCTTTATCAGCCTCAGACAGTATATGCGTGTATTCTGTCTGTGTGGCCAAATGAGGTATAATATCAATGGATTGTGTTATCTCTAAGTTGGTACATATGGGCTGCTCCACCAGACAAACTGGAGTAATTCTTTCAAACCAACTTTTGACTGAAAATTGGCCTCGTCAGCTTGAGTGGGTTCTCTCAAAGTAACTATGATTTGTTGAGTTATGATTCAATATGATGGATAAATCTGTGATATTTTCTTGAATGTGTTTTTTGCTGTTGAAAAATGTAGATGGTTTACTACCATTGCGCTTATGCAGTCAGTGTTAGAAAATTCAATGACAATGTCTCTCCTTGTGGAAGTTGAGGCATGTAGACGTTTCATTGAAAGGAAAACACACACATAGAAATATAAAATAGCTTAATCTTTAAAGGAAGTCAAGGCATGATTTACATGAATTTTGAGTAATTAAACATCAATATACTGAAAGTTAAATCATAGGAAATATAGGATAAATTCTCATGAAAAATCAAATGAATCTCAAGTAAAGAAGAAAAACACAGTCACTGTATAGTACTCATCATAAAAAATTGACAATAGTAGTAGTGTAGAATAACATCCTCCCACCCTGTATTCTTCGAAGTACTTCCTATTAATAGGCTTTAGTCTCTTACATAGGATCTGCCCTCATGGCTAGATCATCGAACCATTTGTTTTGACACCTCACTTAACAATAAACTACATACCTGGAAATAAAACAGACCCCTAATGACTTTAGATTTAGAAACTTATTAGGACTCTACCTCCTATTTATTACTTTCACTAACTGTAGAACAGAATAATTACATCAATAATAGTCAAGTGCTTGAGTGGCACTAACCATAATCAAAACTTAAATACCCCCACTAAATTCCGAAACCAATCACCCTACTTTTAAGGAAAGGATTATCATGATATTTAATCACTATCTTTATGCTGAGATGGAGCAAAAGACAACTCTGTCAAGGAGAAAATTTCTACTGGAGCGTTCCACTGATACTCTTTAACCTTCCACGTGGCTGGTTGATCTTCAATACACCTTTGACATACCAAAGTGCTACCAAATGCTGCTTGTTGCAAAAACAGAGTAAAACAAGCAATTTCGTAGCGTGATTTTGTAGCAACTCCAATTCACCTATCCGTGCCAAATTTAAATATTCTTCCCTGATTTGGATGTGTTTTTTATACAAAATGAGCTAAATATATATTTCCTCCATCTTTGATTTCACCCAAAACTGTGATTTTTGACAAAAAGTTACCTATAGGGATTTCAGAGCGAAATCTGACCTCCAATCCTAGGGTTCGCTACGAAATTGCCTAATTGGCAGAAAAACACAGAATTTACTTTTTTTATTCAAAATTTTTCCAATGGGTCTGAAATATGATATGATAAATCATGATAAGGCAAACTTCGTTCAAAATACCTCTTACCCTCCTTAAGAAATGGCATTTTCCCCTTCAGCAAGTTCATCTACCAATAAAAATGTAGTTGTTTTTTTTTTCTGAAAACTAGGGCTCATAAATGAGCTCCTATCTCTAGATCCTTGATTGTTTTTGAAAATTGGGAGGAGGTTTTTGTAAATCAATTCATTTTGAAGAAAAATCTCTCTTTTTTTTTTAAACACCATCTCCATTTGTCTGGAATATTCATTTTAAAAACATGTCTAAAACAGGAAAAACACGCATTCTGAAAATAGAGCCCCAAGACATCTTCGAATATCTCACTTTGCAACACCTATGAGAAAATTTAAAAAGGTTAATGTTCCTTGATATGTGCTTGACAATAACCTCTCTTAGATTTTTAGAATCCCTCTCTGTTTTCCCATAAAAATTTCTTGAAGTTTACTTCTAAAATAGTCAAAAACACATAAATTCCTTTGTTTCTTCTGGAAGAAATGCATGTAACCAGCTTTAGTGAAGTCCTCTACAACACTAGGGTCTTCCACAACCAAATTTAAGTCCATAGGTTCATATTTGACCTCTGAACCTCCCTTTATTAGTATTCTTCCGCATTAATATCTCTTTTAACACTATTTTGGCCTTCTTGATACTATGGCACATGTAAAGAACAGAATTGCACAACAAGCAGCTTGTAGTGGAGTTGGAATCTTGAAGGATACTTATCAACTACTGAATGCAAAGATTGAAAGGAAGATGACAGAGAGGAGCTTTGGAGATTAGTCTTAAAAATGAAATTCGAATGTGGAGAGAATGATGACAAATGAGGGAGTGAAAGGTAATGATGGTTGGTATTTACACTTTTGCATGCTTGGATGACTATGATAACCAATTATATGACCTCACCTTTATCCTAAACCACTAGGAAAATGACAACTCATCATCCTCTATTTGGGTGCAGAAAAACATGATTCCACAGCATATTCAATTATAAACCTGATAGATTCGCTACGAAATGGTTAGGTCATTCCATAGAAAAATCTGCCTGTTTGCAGTTATATTCGTTGCAGAATCGTGAAAAATCAGACATGTGGCTAAAAATGAATTTTAAACCAATGCATGTCAACCTAAGGCAGTTTTTTATAGATTTTACTGTAATGGGCATGACAAATGGACTTTCTAAACTTAGGATAGTGATCAATTCATGAGTTTTCATCAATTTCATGAACCAATTTTATGAGACAAACAACACCTATGCTAATGACCCTATCAATCAAAAGTTGAAATTTTATGTGTGATAATAGAGTGCTTGACCTGATAGTGTAGAGGAACCTCTGTGGGTGAGGAGAAAATGTCCTCGTATTCCTCCACGACTTTTTCCATCTGCTACTGCCGTGCAGGGGGGCCTGTTTCGAGGTTGTGGCCACAATCTTCTTCTTTCCTTGTGGGCGAATTGTAATGCGAATGAATTTCCTGGTTTGGGAAACAATCTTACTAAGTTGTTTTGCAGTAGTTAAAGATATGGCAGGAGGCAGTACTACCTATGGTATCCTGTACAATTTATTTCCCAAAGTAATAATAACAGCACGAGGCCTAGACTCATACACAGGATGTCGCTTCCACAAGTATAGTTGGCCCAATAATACATCAGACACTTCAAGAGGAGCGACATAACATAGTACCTCATCCATGAATGGCTTGATGTTCTACAAAAGGTGGCACTACTGGCAAATGTGGAGATCTCTTCCTTCGTGAAGCCACCCAATGGTATACGGTTGCGGGTGTGCTATGGTTGGTAAGCCAAGCCTCTTCATGACCTCTTTTGAAATGAGGTTCTTTTGGCTTCTGCTATCGACAAGGAATTGCAGTGGGGAATCCTTCACCCACATTTGTGAATGGAAGAGGTGCTCCCCCTCCTCTAGATCCTCAGGATCCTCCCCCTGGAGCATCGTGGTGGCAATAATGGCACTGGGATCCGCATCAATGATTTGCTTCCCTTTGTCATTTCCCTTGTCTAGTTCTGACTCAAGATTAGAACATGCGTCTGATTCGGGTGCCTTTAGTTCGACCAACAACGACTGTTTGGCTCGACACTTGTTTGTGTTGTGAGTGGGGATGTTATGAAATTCACACCACTTCCCTGTGTCCTTATTTCGATTTTTTGTGTTGTTATAAGTCACCCCACTTTGGCCTTGACCCTTATTCTACGGTTCGGGGGCGCCTTTCCGTGGCTTTGGATTTGTGGATCTAAAGTCTCGTTTCTTTTTGCTTAAATTTCTGCTCAATATTGGCGGAAGAGCGTTATGCCATGCCAAGCGAGGTCATGTTGAGGAACTCCATTTCCTCCTGAATGTATCTACGCAAAAAACTGTGGTACTTGAGCACCAAATGTCTCTTTGAATCTTTAATACCCAGCTTTGTGCACATGGTATGGAATCGATTTTTCAATTCGTGCACATCTTGATCCCTTTGTTGCTGCAGCGCATTCCATTGGATGTACTTGTCCTCATACCTCCCCACAAGGTAATATTGTTGCTTGATTCAATCTTGGAAATAATTCCAAGTGGGTGTAGCTGAGAATAGAGAGGCTTCCCTCTCGTAATTTTTCTCACAATAGGTTTCCCACCAGTATTTTACATGGGAGGCGACTTTGAGGAGTGCAAAAATAATATTTTGTCGGTCAGAGAAATCATGGACCGATAAATACCCTTCTAGAAAATTCAACCATCTATCTATAGTGTCTACATCTATCTAGCCTTCAAATATAGGAATGTCAAAGTTGAAGTGTACCTTGAAAGGAGAGGCGCCTCAAGAGTGGATGTTGGATGTAGATGTGCCACCAGTGGGTAGCCGTTGAAGGATCTGGGAAAATTTATCCATAATCGCATTCCTCTATTTCTCGAGGGCCCCCTCGAGCAATATTTTGATATGATATCATTATCTCTCATCTCTCTTTTCTTCCGCCATTGGAGGTCATTGGGGTTTGCAAGGTTGATCTTGCAAGGGTTCAACCAGATCGAGCCCTAACTCCTTATACCCTAACCTTGTTGGGGACATGCAAATAAAAACAGAGCAAGAGC
Organism: Pinus albicaulis; assembly: GCA_034641835.2. Lineage (NCBI taxonomy): Eukaryota > Viridiplantae > Streptophyta > Pinopsida > Pinales > Pinaceae > Pinus > Pinus albicaulis. The sequence continues at coordinate 41,955,648 of MU968359.1, forward strand.
AGATCACTTTGATACCACTGATCTGGATTTATGCAGGAACACAATAATACACATAAATATAAATAAACATAGAGATGCAGTGAAATAATATTTCATTTCATTAATATCAAATAACATAAATATGCTTATAGACATAATGGAAATAACTAGCTAGGACGCTGGTAGATTATCTCTGAGAAGATATGTGGTGGATACAAGCCTCTAAACTGTGTTACAATGATGCTCGAAGGCCTATTTATTGTTTAGAAATAATGGAAAACCCTAAACATCCAAAAACCTAACCCTAGGAGATGAGGTGCCAAAGCTATGGACCATGTTTGGGTAAATTGGTGCATCAATGTCCTGGGACGTAACTTTGGCATATGATCTCCATTTGACAGGCTCAACACCTCATTAGAAATATCTATCTGATGACTGCAAATTTTGAGTGAGCAACATCGGTCCATGACCAATGTTGTTCCCGGTATTCCCAAAAAACGTCATTTAGGGCCTCAAAACGACTCCGAAAGTTCAGGACTTGAAAAAATGCTAAAAATACTAAGTTGTATTGAAACTGAAAAACTGAAAGAAATGATGGTAGGGGTTCAAATGGAATAGGTGGGTGGCCACCAATGTCCTCCTGGATCATTACGGCCTCAAAACAGCTCCAGAAGTTCATCACCTGAAAAACTGCTAAAAATAGTAAGTTGTGTTGAAACTAAAAAACTGAAAGAAATTATGGTGTGGGTCCAAATGGAATAGGTGGGTGGCGACCAATATCCACTTGGATGATTCCTCCCTCCTTAGGAAGCAATGGTCCCCATTGCGTTGAGTTCCTCCATGAGATGAGGCAAATTCTGTTGAAATTAGTATTGGATTTTTCGAAGATATCATGGACCTATTGGCGAATGTGCTGGATGCATTCAATAAATTTGGTTGCTTTATCAGCCTCAAACATTATATGTGCATATTTTGTCTCTGTGACTGCATGAGGTATGGAAACATTAGGTGGTGGCACGCCTGAGCTCAGATCAATGGAATGCTTGACCTAAAAGTGTAGAGGAAACTCTGTGGGTGAGGAGAAAATGTCCTCATATTCCTCCACGACATTGTCCATCTACTGTTGTTGTGCAGGGGAGCCCTGTTTCGAGGTTGTGGCCAAAATTTTATTCTTTCCCTATGGGCGAATTGTAATGCAAATAAATTTCTCGGTTTGGGAAACAATCTTACTGCATTTTTTTGCAGTAGTCAAAGAGATGGCAGGAGGCGGTACTACCACTGGTATCCTGTACAATTTTTTTCCCAAAGTAATAATAACAACACGAGGCCTAGACTCATACATAGCATGTCACTTCCACAAGGATGGTTGGCCCAATAATACATCAGACAAATCAAGAGGAGAAACATCACACAATACCTCATTCGTGAATGGCTTGATGTTGTACGAAAGGCGGCACTGCTAACAAACGTGGACATATCTTGCTTCGTGAAGCCACCCAATAGTATACAGTTGTGGGTGTGCTATGGTTGGTATGCCAAGCCACTTCACAACCTCTGTTGAAATGAGGTTCTTTTGGCTTCCACTGTTGATAAGGAATTGCAGTGGAGAACCCTTCATCCACATCTGCGAATGGAAGAGGCACTCCCCCTCTTATGGATCCTCGGGATCCTCCCCTTGGAGCTTGGTGGTGGCAACAATGGCACTAGGATCTGCATCAATGATCTTCTTCCCTTTGTCATTTCCCTTGTCTAGTTTTCACTCAGGATCAGAACATGCATCTGATTTGGGTGCCTTTAGTTTGGACACCAACGACTATTTGCCCTGACACTCATTTGTGTTGTGAGTGGGGCTGTTATGAAATTCACACCACTTCTTCGTGTGCTTATTTGGATTTGTGGTGTTTTTTTTATTCATCCTACTTTGGCCTTGCCCCTTGTTCTGTGGTTCGGGAGTGCCTTTCCCTGTCTTTGGATTCTCGGATCCAAAGTATCGCTTCTTCTGCTTAAATTTCTGCTCGATCTTGGCATCATAGTGATATGCCCTGCCAAGCGAGGTAATGTCGAGGAAATCAATTTCCTCCATGATGTACTTGTGCAAACAACTGCAGTACTTGAGCACCAAATGTCTCTTTGAATCTTTAATACCCATCTTTGTGCGCATGGTATGGAACCGATTCGTCAGTTCGTGCACATCTTGATCCCTTTGTTATCACAGTATGGTCCATTGGATGCACTTGTCCTCATTGCTCCCCACAAGGTAATATTTTTCCTTGATGTCATTTCAGAATGAATTCCAAGTGGGTGTGGTGAGAATAGAGACGGTTCCCTCTCATCCTTTTTCTCATAGTAGGTTTCCCACCAGTCTTTGACATGGGGGGCAGCTTTTAGGAGTGAAAAAATAATATTTTCTCGGTCATAGAAATCATGGACCAATAAATACCCTTCCAACAAATTCAACCATCTATCTACATTGTCTGCATCTATCTGGCCTTCAAATATAGGAATGTCAAAGTTTACTTTTACCTTGAAAGGAGAGGCACCTCCAGAGTGGTTGTTGGATGTAGATGTGTCGCCGGTGGGCAGTCATTGAAGGAATTGGGAAAAGTTATCCATCATCATGTTATTTTGTTTCTCGAGGGCCTACTTGAGAAATATTTTGATAGGATCTCCTGCTCCCTCGTCTCTCTTTTCTTCCACCATTAGAGGTCATCGGGGTTTGCAAGGCTAATCTTGCAAGGGTTCAACCAGATCGAGTTGTAACTCCTTATACCCTGACCTTGTTGGGGACATGCAAAGAAAAAAAGAGAAAGAGCAGACTGCTCTAATACCACTGATTCAGATTTATGCAGGAACACAATAATACAGATAAATAGACATATACACATAGATGTAGTGGAAATAATATTTCATTTCGTTAATATCAAATAACAGGAATAAGCTTACAGACATAATGGAAATAACTAGCTATGGTGTTGGTAGCTTACCTCTAAGAAGAGATGTGGCAGCTATAGAACTCTGAACTGTGTTACAATGAGGCTCGAAGGCCTATTTATTGTTGATAAATAATGGAAAACCCTAAACATCCAAAAACCTAACCCTTGGAGATGAAGCACCAAAACTATGGGCCCCGTTTGGGTAAATTGGTACATCAACTTCCCGGGGACGTAACTTTGGCATATGATCTTCATTTGATGCGCTCAATACCTAGTTAGAAATATATATCCAAGGAATACAACTTTTGAGTGAGAAAAATCAATCTATGACCGATGTTGCTCCTGGTTTTCCCAAAAAAACGTCGTTTAGGGCCTCAAAACGGCTCCGGAAGTTCAAGACCCAAAAAACTGCTAAAAATAGCAAGTTGTGCTGAAACTGAAAACTGAAAGAACCGATGGTGGGGGTTCAAATGGAATAGGTGGGTGGCCACCAATATCCACCTGGATCATTAGGGCCTCAAAACGGATCCAGAAGTTCATGACCTGAAAAACTTCCAAAAATAGTAAGTTGTGTTGAAACTGAAAAACTGAAAGAACTGATGGTGTGGGTCCAAATGGAATAGGTGGGTGGCCACCAATATCCACCTGGATCATCAACAATGTAATTTCAATAGTGTTGTTAATTGTTCTTAAGACTTCTTCTTGGAAGATGAAATTTGATCCACGGTGCAATTTGACCAAATAAAAAGTGCATCAAATAGTAAGTTGTGTTGAAACCGAAAAATTGAAAGAAATGATGGTGTAGTTCCAAATGGAATAGGTGGGTGGCCACCAATATCCAATTGGATCATTAACAATGTAATTTCAATAGTTTTTTTAATTTTTCTTAAGACTTCTTCTTGGAAGATGAAATTTGATCCACGGTGCAATTTGACCCAATCAAAAGTGCATCAAATCAACGGTGGTAGTTTTATTGTGGACCCCTTGCCCATTCGAAGTTTAAAAAAAGGGTGGGGTCCATAATAGGTTATTTTCTGGAAAACGTTTTTGGAAAAATGGTAGCAAGAGGTGGATTGCGACACCCCTAGTCCAAAACCACTTACCACCCAACACCCCTCGCGCAAATGGTTTAAATGATTTTCCACCCAGTCCAAAACCACTTACCACCCAACACCCCGCGCAAAGAAACATTCTTTTTTCACCCCCCCATGCAAAAAAACATTCTTTTTGCATTGATATAAGCATTTTTACAACTTTAGTAATGATGATGAATGTATGAAGTCTTTTGTGTTTGAAAATCTTAGAACAAAATTGAGTAACATTTGTTGTTTGCATGGGGGGAGAAAGTAATGGCTATAGCAGAATCTGACACTGCAAATGATTCAGTTATTGTTAAAGTTGGTGTTGAGCTATGTATGGTTAGAGATCAGAAATGTTCAGTTTCTTATAAAATCCTTGGCTTACTAGACTTGAAATGGATTGTTTATGTTGAAACATGAAATTATTGTTTAACAGAAGAGGGTTTGGTCACATCTTATAAGTCTTATCTTCCAATGAAGTTCTAGTGAATGAAAAGTTGCATTTTCTCTTTCTCAAAGCATAACGCTTCAAGCACTAGTGACTCCACTGAAAGTGATACAAGAAATATTTCGATCACTTAGAAACTGTGGTTGATACCATAAATGTATTTCTTGTAATTTTTGGGTTGGACACCAACTATAGCATGAAAAAAATATATTGGGCTCATAGTTTCGAGCAATACCTGGAGAGATTATTGAATTTGGATTAATTTGTAGGGTTGTAGCTTTAAGATCAAGCCTTAATATTTTGGGACAAGTTTGAGATTCTGTTGGCACCCCTTCAATTTGTAGTTTCTGAGGCTGCTGCCAAGGAAACAAACTTTGTTTCTATGAGACCATATTTATTCTAGCTACTGGTAGATGCAAGGTTTAAGAATGGTGAAGGTTTTTCATATAGACATGGATCTTGTTGCTAACCAGACTTTAAGAAGAGAAGGATAGCCCAAAGTTCCATTTTTTCTGGAAATGAATTTCTAGAATTAGAATGGAAATGGTCCGGGTTTTTTTGTTCCAGTGTATATTTAATGCATTCTATGATGAGATTGCAAGCATAAATCAGAGATGATAGCAATATAAAATCACTTTACCATTCCATTACACTCTTTTTTATTTGAGAAAGAGTGTTCATACCTCTTGGAATAAGAAGCAGGAATAAAATTGAATTCAAAGAGAAGAGGTATGCTATGAAAACTATCTAACACGGGTGTAAGTGGGACTTTTCAAACTTGATATATTTTTAGGGAAAAAATTTGGATCTCCAAGCAGAATATTAGCAATCAAATCTGTAGTTCCATATTTCAAAGGCGTGAATATATCAGTGAAAAAGATAGTTGATTAAATAGGTGGAAATTTTCCCTTTTTAAAGGAAGGTGGATACGTTTTCAGGGATTGACATCAACCGTTCAGTTTTTCAAGATGAATATCAAAAACCAAAGGATTAGTTTCCAGATGCCAAGGCATAGGACCAACATCAGTAAATTAGTTTTAGAAGCATGGTGGAGTGTAGAATTGGCAGTTGCGAAGAAAAGGAAGGTAAAAGAAAAAAAGGGCAGGTTGGTTTTAGGTCGTGGCATTCTACCATTGATCATTGTATCACTCTTACGAATTCCATCGAAAAATTATGGGACATACAAGGTGAGGAGGCTTTTTGTTGCTTTGTCGATTTCGAGAAACCTTTCGACATTGTTCCTAAAGACAAGCTTTGGAGAAGGATGGAAGAGATCGGAATTCCAAGTGAATATAGGGAAGTTGTTCATAAGCTCTACGAGAAATTTAGAGCTAAAATCATAACTAAGAAGGCTTTTATGAATGATTTGGTATTGACATTGGGGTCAAGTAGGGGTGCCCACTTTCTCCCACGTTTTTGGCTTATATATTGATAAGTTGGAAGAATGGTTAAATAGTAACAGTGTGGAGGATATTCAATTAGCATGTTATGTGGTGAGACTTCTCTTGTATGATGATGACCTTATCCTAATTGAAAAATTAGTTCATGGTTTGAGAGAGAATTTGAAGGCAATAGAGATATTTTGTGAAGAGGTTGGGATGCAAGTAAACATTAGCAAAACCAAGATCATGATCTTCTCCTTGAAGAGGAAAAGTAAATAGGTTAATTTTATTTTTGAGGGGAAAACCTTGGAGATTGTGGAAGAATACAAGTATCTAGGAATTATTTTTCACAAGAGGCTCAATTTGGAGGCATGTAGAGCTAAAAGGATTCATGGGGTATGGAGAGCCTTTTATCTTCTACGAAACAGATGCAAGAAAGAAAAATTATGGGACTGGAAGACCAAGAAAACTCTTTTTGGGTTGTTGGTTACATTGATTGTACTCTATAGATGTGAAGTTTGGGGGAGTAGTATGTCAGACTACAAGTGGAGGCAATTAGAAAGAATTAAAAAACACCTAATCACTAAAAAAATTAAAGTCAAATCAATGGGTTATGAGAACCTAAACCCGCACCTTAAAGCCTGTGAAACCTGATCGTACCGCTGCCTTTCAGAAATCCTTTGAAACGTGCTTCTTACCTGGATTAACCAAGTGTTTTCAGTTTCTCGCTTCGCTTCTTTTGAAAAAGGAGAGTTATGAGATCTTTCTAGCGCAGGTTGGTTTATTTCAATTGGAGGCCAAGGAGGTTTTTCGCTTGTTAAGTTACTTTAAAAAGGTTGAAGGCATGGAAGAGCATCGTTGGCCTAAAATAGTTGTTGTAAAGGAGTTAACAAGGAGGAAGAAAACTTGGGGGAGAAAAAATGACAAGTGGTTGGGTAAGTGGGGCATTAAGTGGCAAGAGTGTCCTAACTCTAAAGAAGAAATTGAAAAATGGGTGCTTGAAAATTCAGGAATACCATTTGGGAAAAATATATTGGTCAAAAAGTATATATTTATGTTAAATATTCAACCCGACATGGTCTCATGATGAGAAGATATATTTAGGTGCCAAAATCACGGGAAATGATAGATTATTAATAGCACGGTTGAGGACCGGGTCTCACCATATCAGATGTGAAACAGGTAGATGGAAAACTCCAAAATAAGAGTGGGAAGAAATAATCTGCATATTTTGTAGGAAAGGAGAGGTTGAAACAGAATGACACTACATCATGGATTGTCCAACTTATGAGGATATTTGTAATTAGTTTAAAAGCATTCTAAAGGTGGATTGTTTGAATAAAATGTTTGAGGAAGTGAGACTTATCAACACTGCGAACTTCTTGGTCAAGATTCATGATAGGAGAGTAGTCTTATAGAAAATTTTGAAGTTGGGATGGGATGGAGTCCTAGGTTCCTTAGACCACTTGGTTTCGTGGACATCATTAAAATCCCTTCATTCATTCATTCATTCAATCGGATCAACATAAGAGTATATTTTTCATTTGAAAGGATAAAATTGGTAATGAATCTTAATATTCAAAGTTGATATATGATAGGGAAGTAAAAGAGGAAGATCGAGCATTTGAAGGTAGATAATTTATTAAGTAGCTCAAAAGTTTGAGAAATCTCGCAATTATTTCATATTTAGTTCATTTTTTTATTTATTATTAGAATTATGTTCCTATAATAATGTAATAGGTGTGATGCATTTCCTTATATATTCTTGAATTTCATTGTAATAATGGTTGTCAGTTTTTTATGCCAAAACCCTAATATTTTTTGTAAAGACTTCTACTACATAATTTTCAATCAAAGGTTTTTGGCTTCAGTTTTATGACATGACTTGTTCACATGTTTGTTCTTCAAGTATTACATAGTCTTTTCTACATATGTTTGTGAGGGTATAGAGCTTGGGAAAGGCTAGGTTGAATTTCAACCTCCCTGCGATCCCCTACAAAGTTATGTTCTATACTGAATGATTATTTGAACAGTTTGTTTGATGATTATTCATAAAACAATAGATTGTTGTGTTCTATACTTATCCTCAAATGTAGTTCTATCTCTGTAGAGATTCTCTTCATGATTTATAATATTATTAGCTAGCCTAAGTGTTTTTTGTGAATGTTAGGTTGCCTAATAAATCTTTTGTTCTTCTATTCAAATCTTTTCAAACTATGTTATTCTGTGATAGCTAAATGTTGACACTTTGATAAGGCCTATGCAAGGGAGGGATTTATTTTTCAACCAGGGATTGGAGACCTGAAGAAATCACCCTATACGACAACCCCTAGATCTATCCATTGTTCTTCATAGGTTGTTTTCTGGTGACAATGAACAACAAAAATCCTCATAAAATTGAGGGATCCCCTTCTGGTTCGAGGGTCGGCTTGAACCTAAAGTTGGTTGAGTTGGTTTCTCAGTGCAGTTAGCAGCCAAAAACTGAATTCGAGAAACAATACAACAGAGCACGAAAGGATTTATGATTCCACTATAGGGGAAGAGGAAAGGGGGTCTAATGGGTTGATAAATCATCTCAAGTTTTCATAAATATCCTAAACTTAATATTTTATACCATTTTCCTTATTAAAGAACCAAACCAACAACCATTGTATGCAAGTGGTGGTTTGTGGGGAAGTCCACCTTCTAGATTTATGAAAACATGAGGGTTAAGTATAGGTTTGGATGAGTGTGATAGACCATATCCATAAGCATTTAAACTATATGGATATTTGAGTCATCTCTTTTCCCATTCACTCTCTTCATGCAATGCAAATTGACCATTCCATTCACCTCATTTTATACATTACATTCAATATTATGGGATTTCATTCACTCATGCATTCCCATACTATGTTAGGTATTGGATTGGGGAACCTCTAAGTGACCAACTATAGTAGTGGAAGGGAAAAATAGGAACCTTGGAAATGATAGAGATGTAAGGAAAATTTGTAAGGATCAATATTATCTTAAAGTGTAGAAACCTAAATGTTTGAAGATATTTTTATAAAAATATTCAAATTCATAAGGATTTTAAATAGTTTCTAAAAAATATTGGAAACCTTTGAAGTGAAATAATTGTATGTTATAGAATTTAGGAAAAATCGATTTTAGCAAAAACTGGAAATTGGTAATTATTTTTTTATAAAAAAACATAAAAAAATCAACCCAATGGAAAAAAATAGCAACTAAAATTTTCTCTAGAGTGGTGGAATGATACAAAGGAGAATAAAATCTAGGTTGGTAGGAAGTCATTCCCATTCCTTGGAGATTGTTTCTCGTTGAGTGCTCAAGAGCTGATATATGACTCATCTCCATTGACCTTGATTAAACTTCCTATAAACACACATAGAACACTAAATAAGTAAGAGAGTTTCTTGAAGGACTATTGAGAAGAGAAAATAAAGGACTTCGAATATGTCTAAAGGATTGTTTACCAAACAAAGGGTATATTCCTAGTGTTATGTGGGGCAATGAAGGGAGTGTCATGGCTAGGATTTCTTCAAGGTTTTTGGGAAAGTTATATGGTAAATAGTTTAGTTGATATTGAGAGATTGGGTTGGGTGAGTGACTAATTGTCCTAAGCTTGTTTCCTTCACTCTAATTGACTCATTTCCTAACTTGGTGGTAGAATCTATAGAGGATCACCAACAATTGGGTGAAAATTTCTTTCCAACAACCATTTTCCTTGGAACAACTTATTCAAATATAAGTGTTCCATCTCTAATATGAATTCATGTTTATGATTCTATTATTAATATAGTATTTTATTATGTATGATTTGGTTAATTGATTCATGGATGTATGATGTGTTGCATGTTAGCCACTATATTGAAATCTCGTATGCCTCTTGGATTCAAATGTATTGGAGTTTTTTTGGTTCCAGTTCATGTTATACATTCAAGAGTGTGTTGGATTCAAGTTTATGATGCACTTTTGTTATTATGTTATGTATTTTAAGCTGGATGGAATGTGTGATATCCAAGCCAATTTTTTTAGATAGGCCAAACACCAATATGGAGTAGAGTAATTTGAATGAGCCTTAAAACTCTCTAAGTTCAAAGCATCAAATCTTGCAAGTCTATTATTTTTACCAATTCAAGCCTTTGTATAACATTTGAATTATTAACTTCGAACAGTAGTCATTTTGGCATTTTCTTATATTTATTTCAAAGAGTTCCTTTGAAATAGACTAGTTGGACCCTATTTGATTCAAAGTGCTTCTTCAAATGGGTTGAAAGCCCCTTTTTGTCAGCATTCAAAGTATGGCCTTTGAATGAGGCCTAAGACCTTCATCATATTCCTTTTGAATTTAGGAAAAAAATCAAAATATTCCCTTGATATCCTACTTTGTTTACATCAAACCCATATTCAAAAGAATCCCAATGGGATCTTTTGAAATGGCATTCAAAGTGACTTCTTTGAAATGAGGCTAATGGCTTATCAGGGGTGTTTGAAATTTGGCCTAACAACCTATCAAGGTAATACTTGGAAGATTTTTCTTTTAATTTGTCCCAATGGCCCATTAGGGGTATTCAAACATGTTCCTTCAAATTGGCTCGATAGATTATTGGACCTTATTGAATTTTTTTCTTTCAATGTGGCTTGATGGCCTATCAAGGGCATTTAAAACATATTATTTTGAAGTGGTCTGATGGTCTATCAAGGGAATCTAAATATGTTCTTTCAAGTTGGCCCAATGGCCTTTTTGGAGAATTCAAAATATTTTATTTCAAAGACACCTAATGGTCTACTGAGTGGGTCTCCAAAAGTTATTATATTTTAAAAGAGCTCAATGGATCTACCATTAGGGATATAATTGAAAAGTGGGATACCTTTAAAGTAAGGTTGATGACGTTTTATTGTGTATTGGGATCATTTTTAAGAAGTCCCTAATGCAATCCTTTGAATAGGCCTAATGGGCTATTTAAAAGAGGCTCAATGGTACTTATTATGCTCAAATGTTATGTGTTGGGATTACATTGAAGAAAGAATTGATGTGATATTTTGAGTAGGCCTAATGACTTATTCAAAAGGGGTTTGATCACCTAATTGTGAATAGTTTTTTTAAGTGGTTGATGGTGTGGTGGTGCATCTTTGAAAGAGGTTGGTTGGTATCTTTCAAATAGGGTCATTGGGTTACTCAAATATAGCCTAATGAATGCAAATATTTCTTTTGAATGAGGAAAGGTAAGGACCTTTAAGTAAGTTTGATGAAGCTTCAAAGAAAGAATAATCATTAGAAAGATGGGTATCCTAAGGTGTTTTTAGTAAATATAAGATTTCCAAATCCTAGAAAAAATAAATTTGAAGAATTTTTTTAAAATAAAATTGATCCAGGAGGATCTAGACAACCCAAGGAGCACTATGAAGAAGATATACTCATGTTAAGCCTAGGTTGAGGATGTCTTTATTTTTAATTAAATGTGCTCATATATTTTCAAAATAGAAATTGAAAAAATGTTGAGAGGATTTTTCCTCAACAATTCAAAAAATTCAATTTCTAATTTCATATTAAAGTTGATAGATTATTCTCATCCATAAGGTTTTGGGGATAAGGCCCTTGAAAGTAGAGATTGAGATATTTCCGCCATAGAAATCTCATGAGAAAATTTTAAGGGATACGAGAATTATTTCCTCCTTAAAATTAGAGATAAGGAGATATTTCCTCCTTAGTTTTGGGCTCTTAAGAGCTATATAATGCCATTCTATGTATAGGAAAGGTAAGGAGAAAGAGAGTAAGGAGAGTGCTTGAAAAAGTCATTTTCGAGCAGAGCTTGGATAGCTCATGAGTTTTTTAGAGTATGGATGTATAGTTTAGAATTCTCAGCTGGCCACCTTGATGTAAAAGTCAATGTACATTTATCTCTATTTTGAAAGACAATAAATCAATTCATCTGGTTGAAGGCGAATCCGGAGAGGTAGCCTAGTGGAGGGGGTGAACTCCGTTATCAATTGTGTTGTTCTCTTTCTTGTGAATCTTTGCTTATGTTATTGAACATATTTTATTAAAGCATTCAATTAAATGATTTTTTTAATAATTTTTCTGTATACATGTTTTAAAGTTTAATCTGAGTTAGAACTAAAAGTTCAATTTCAAATAAAAAATGCTCCTCTTCCTCAATAAGGCTACGAAGGGGGATAGGTACATTACACCGATCATAAGAGAAATTGGGTTGGATTATTGGCTTAAGTGTCTTATACCTATTTCCTTCACCCCGGTTGCCTCATAGCCCATGTTCGGGGTGGCATCCACAACAAACTTCCTACAATTCGGTGGAAAATTAATCATAGGAATATAGTTTCCTTAGACTAGTTTGTTCAAAGATAGTTATTTTATCTCTACTATGAACTTCTATTTGTAGTTCTAAAGTTAATATATGTTGTCCTTATGTATTATTTGGAATGCGATTCAGGGTATGTTGGAATTTGCATGCATAGTTTGGCTACAAATTCTAGTTACATTTGGAAGGCCTTAAAGATTTTGGTCTAAATTACAATGTGCATTTGATATGATTTCATCCATTCAAAGTTGGAAGGTGATGGGCACAATCATAAGTGTTTATGTATGATGGTGTGGCCACAATCCAACCATTATCATTAGTTAGGGCCTTTGAATACCATCTGATCCCTTTGACTTTGAATGCTCTTGAAGCCTATGGACTTTGGATTGAGTTGGATCCTTTTGTTGAAGTTCAAAGTGTTAACTTTGAATGATGACCAATTGACTTATTTTTAGTTTGAAGTGTTCTTTGAATGGGGCAAAAGCTTTTTTATTTTATTTGAAACACTATTTAGAAACAACCTAAAGCTTTTTGTGTTCAATTCCAAGTATTCCTTTGAGGTGGCCAATTTCTCTCTTATTTAGAAAAGGCTCGATGGCCTTAATTTTCGGTTAGGTGTATCTTTGAAAGAGACATAATGGATTTATTTTGAAATGATCCAATAGATCTTTCCCTTTCATTAGATGTTTTTTGAAAGAGGCTAATGGGATCTTTTAAAAGAGGTTAATGGGATCTCTTGAATGGGCTCGATGGCCTAGTAGATCTTTTGAAATGGCCCGATGGCATATCTAGTGGATCTTCTAGAAGAGGTCAATAGCTAACTTTTAAAATGGCTTGATCGCCTATTGAGTGGATCCTTCTAAAGTGGTCAATGTCCATCTAATGAAGAGGTTAGATGTCATGTTCCGTTTGTGTTAGTTCAAACATATAAAAGGGGTCATATAGTCAATTATTGTACCTTTGATTTGGCCTAAGAAGCTCTCAAATAAGGGTTATGCATGGTCTTTAGCCCACTTAACTAAGCCTTATTCAAAACAAAAAGAATCAAGTAAGCTTAAAGGATCAAATATTGAAGTAAAAGACCAAAAAAAAGTGCCCGTTGTCCTCAAATGTAGTTGTAAATGGAGATGGGTACATGACAATATAGGAATGGCGTCAACACACAATTGCATGTTGGGTTAGTCATTGAAGGATTTAGGTCATATAAGAAAGTTGTACCACATATTGTAACTTGATACCATCATTTATTTAAGACTATAGCACAAGATTTTAAGCCCTTACGAGTGATACAATACCCTCTTTAAGAACATGTGGTATACTTTGTGCTAAGAGATCAATAAAATTAAGAAGACTTGACACATTTTGACTCAATCTATAGCAAACCAAAATAGATTTGGGTTTTCGTGGACTCATAACAAAGCATCGTTAGTGATTATGGACCGAATGGAAAGTTTACATCCTCAACTAAACTCCTAAAGTTATGAAATACCTCAAAAAAGTTCCATAAGAAAGTGAACCAAACTAATGACGAAAGGCTAGAGACCAATTAATAAAAGGTATCCATGTGTCCCACCAAAGTGATATATATCCCTGAGAAGTCACACATCTAAATTAAGGTATAAAAATCTCAATGAATGTGGTCCATCACACAAAAACAATGTAACTAAATATTATATTTCCATTGAATAAATTACACAAAAACACAAGACATTAAAAAGCCAATCATTTTATCTTTTAAATAAATACAATAAATTAAAAATGTTAAATATGATGTTAAGATTACCCACCTATCTACATAATTGTGAAGTGGGGTTGCTAATTAAGAAGAGACATTGTGTTCAAGATTAAGAGTAAGAGAGACTAAAGCCAAAGCCCCGGACATACTTAAGCCAAATCCCCACAAATACACAATGTGTGGATTTGAAGCAAACGGTATGGAAGTGCATTCACAAGGTCCACTCATTGATTTGGCATGTTATGGTAAATCTCTTTATAGATTGATGGCCAACATAATGGTAGAATAATTAATAATTAAATACAACATAATATGAAGTTTGAGTTTTTGCTATTAATCATATTAGTTTTATTTCCATGTATGCTATGCATTGGAGTTGTAAGATTCACGAAAGCCTTGCAACAACCTTTTGTTCAATAAATGTTAACTTACAAACAATCCAATCCTGTATGGTGGTGGTGGTTGTTGCTTTGTGTACGAATTACTCTTCTTCCTCGGCAATAATCCACTTTTCATTTTGGACCAATAATTATTAGCCCACGTCACACTCGGATTGTAGTGGTCCGTTGGATGTTAAACGGTCAATTTATTTATTTTTCTGTTATCTAAAGCATATGTACTCATTTCATTTCAATTATATATATATATATATATAAAAGATATAATTATTTTATCCATATTAAAATAATTATTTTGTAATAAATTAAAATTTTAATTTTTAATTATAATTTTAAAAAATATAGATTATTATATAACCAAATATATAAAAGGTTTATAAGTGTTTTTGTTAACTTTTCTTTCTCTCATAGTAAAGTTATTAGTTGCATTTGTTATTTTCATGGTAGTCTTTGAACCTTCTTGTTAGAAGTATCATGTACAACCTTCCAAGTATGTAGGAGTTTTTTTCTTCACTTCCTCCACCTATCTTTATAGGCTTTTATAGGCTTGGATGTTGACTTTTTAGATATCTTTTAATAAGGAGTCTAATTTTTATGAAAGCTTTCATATTAATAACTTTTATTTAAGGAGTTCTTACGATTTATGATTTTAGCAAGTAATTAAGAATTTTTCATGAATTTTTTTTCGAGATGGGTATGATTATCGGTATTGACAAAATAAAAGTCGTGATAATAAAATTAAAAAAAATTACGTATAATGCTTTCATATATGACAAGAATAATTTGGAGGAAGTGCCTTCATACAATTATCTCAAAATTGATGTCAATCATAAGCTCAATTAGAATTATAGCACCAAAAAAAGGATAAACGAGAGGTGGAAAGCTTATTATGGGCTTGAAAAAAATTACAAATCAACATATCTTTGGACATGGGATACAAAATAAAAACTCCTCTTTGAGACTTTTACTACCTTGTTATTTTATAAGGATGTGAGGTTTGTAGATAAAATATCTCCAAAGGGTCCCAGAGAAAGATAGAATAGATTCGAAAGCAATTTATCACCTATAATCTCAATATTAAAGGAAATACACCCTATCATATCCATCTCATAGAAGAAACCCATTTCTCCATTGAGAGGATGACTATGACTAGGTACCTAAGGTATAAGAAGAGGTTAATCAACATGGAAGAAAAGAGGCTTCCTAAAATGGCTTCAAAATCTAGCTAAAACCGCCTTCAACTCAAGTGAGGATGCCTAATCTTAGATAAACCATAGGGAAATAAATGAAGAAATCATATTGAAATATAAGGATAATATTAAAAATATCATGACATCAAAATTTAAGGAGAAATTGTGGTGTGATAAAGAGTTAAAGGGAAAAAGAAATTAAGTTATTATAAGGAGATGATCAACCCTAATATCGAAAATTGAAAGTATCTTTTTTTCTTGACAAATGTAAAGAAGAAAATAAACATTACTAAAATAAGAACAAATTCTCACGAGCTCCATAGGGAAATTGGGCATTAGTCAATTCCCATAATGTTGTGGGATGAAAGAGTTTATCACCTGTAACAACCCACAATTTAAATATATAACTAATTAGATCAATTATACAATTTATAATCAACACACAACTATTCAACTAATTAGCATGGAATTTCCATAATTGGCCTGTAACGATGATATTTCTTACTTGTGACTTCGGAATTGAATGCTATTTGAATCCTGCTAACCACAAAAAAATTTTGGGGACGACTCTCCACCCAACCGTATACCCAGTTGCACATAATCTTTTTACAGTTGGCTACCCCCAAGCCCTCAATCAACATAGTACTGTTAGGGAATCCTTTGTCTCACAACACTTTTCTCCCAAGAGAATGGATGAAGGAATAAATGAATCTCATCCTCCTCATTATCCATTAAATAGACCAAAAAATGGAAAGGGGTCCACATGCACACATGCAACTTTTATTTATTTATTTTAAGTTTTACTTAATTTAATATTTCTCTTAATTTAACTCTTTATTATTTGATTCATTTTTACATTCTGATAACTTCACTTATTCTTACTATTTTTATAGTTTACTTTTATATATAGCTATTTAGAACTCCAATTTATTATTTACTATTTTATTTATTTATTATTATTATATTATCTTCATCATTTATTATTTATTTACTATTATTATATCTTGATCCAGATTTATGCAGGAACACACTAATATATAGAAATAAACATAAAAAGAGAGATGTAGCGGAAATAAAACTTCATTTCGTTAATATCATATAACAGAAATATGCTTACAGAGATAATAGAAATAAACACCAAGGGCGCTGGTAAGCTTATCTCTAAGAAGAGATGTCACGGCTACATGCCTCTGAACTGTGTTACAATGAGACTCGAAGGCCTATTTATTGTTTAGAAACAATGCAAAACCCTAAACATCTAAAAACCTAACCGTAGGAGATGAAGCGCCAAAAATATATGCCCTGTTTGGGTAAATTGGTGTTTCAACTTCCCGGGGGCGTAACTTTGGCATACGATCTTTGTTTGACGCGTATCATACCTCATTTGAAAGATCTATCCGAGGAGTATAAATTTTAGTGCGAGCAACATTGATTTGTGGACCCATGTTGCTCTCAGTTTTCCCAAAAAATGTTGTTTAGGGCCTCAAAACGGGTCCGAAAGTTCAGGACCCGAAAAACTGCTAAAAATAGTAAGTTGTGCCGAAACTGAATATTTGAAAGAACTGATGGTGTGAGTCCAAATGGAATAGGTGGGTGGCCACCAATATCCATGTGGCTCATTAGGGCCTCCAAAGAGCTCCGAAAGTTCGGGAACCGACAACCTGCTAAAAATAGTAAGTTGTGTTGAAAGTGAAAGGCTGCAAGAATTGATGGTGCGGGTCCAAATGGAATAGGTGGTGTTAGGTCCTCATAATTTGGTAGATTGGCAATGACCAAATAGACAAGGGTAACATCAAAACAATCTTTGGAGTCCTAGGACCTAACCTTCCTGGACTCAGAGAGGGCTCTCTATATGTTTGTGTAAAGGATGTGACTTGGTTAATTTTAGGGTTTTGATTTTAGGCTAGTTATAGTGATAGGGTTTGTTTTTTGTTTGTTTGTTTGGCTGGATAGGTTGTCAAGAAGAATAGGTAGAGTAGGAGAAAATCAGTCCATTGGGCTATGGAGTCTGCAAAGGTCTTGAAAAGTTTAGTAATAGGTCAAGGGTGTTTCATAGGGCAAGTTAACAAGGCCAAATGGATCTAAGTAGGTTTAGTGAGTGTGAAATGAACATGAAGTTATGAATGTAGTAGGTTTGAAGGGCAATTAAGGATCCTTCAACATACTAGAAACAAGAAAATCTTTTAGGATGATATCATAGAAACCTGAAGAGTAATAAAGGATTCTTCAACTAGACTTTTGCTAAACAGACCTCAAAACAACAGACAAGTAATCCTAGAGAGAATTTAAGAATTATTTTAACATTACTTTCAAACAAAGAGAGCTTTTAACATAACATTTTAGTGAAACTAAATAGCATTCAATGGTTCTTTAATTAAACTTCAAGGAAGAAAACATAGAGATACAAGGATGCAGACATAAGTAGGGTGCCAAGAAAGCATATCCTACTCTAAAACTTTTGTCCTATGATCAAAGAAACTATGAACATAATGAAAACCGAAGTAAACAAATACAATATTCGAATAACATCACCATCTGACAAAGCTCGTGAATCCTAGGAATGTGCTTGATCCATTGATACTCAATCCAAAGCAATCACAACACACCAAATCTAATTCCTTCAACAAACTCAAAGTCTATATCATATTGAGCTCAACAACCAACCAACATGTACAATGAGGCCTCAATGTAGTATTTAACTAACAAGGAGGACCAAAACCCTAAATAGGGTTTTAGAAACCATTAATTAATCATAAATGTCATTTTTGTCCTATAAGACCATGCAAGGCTCAAGGCACAAATATCCTAATTCATTAAATGCAAAAATTAACTCCTTAACCAAATTTGGAAAAAAAAACTGACTTTGAGGCTCCTCAATAACTTCCAAAATATCTCCAAGTGTGTTTTGTGGACTTTTTTGCAAGGGCGCAGCACGGAGGTTCAACAGCGCAGCGCTAGGCCAAGGGCGCAACACTAGCACTAGGAAAAATTGCCTGTTTTGTAACCAATATTTGGAGGCCTTTCATGTGTCCCAATGAGCTCCATGACAGCTCATTAGAAGCTTGTCCAGTCTACTTTGTAAAACTACCTTTAGTTTTCTAATTGGACTTCATTTACATGCTCAAAAACTCAATCTCCCAAGACTGCTCAAGGCACAACGCCAGCTCTGAAAATAGGGCAACATGTTTTTGGCACTTTTGGAGTACCAGTTCTGCTCCAAATGAGTTGAAATTTTTTGTGAGTGATTTCCTTAGCAAGATGAACAAGAAAATGTAAGCCATTCCTCCATTGGGTGCCCCAAAAAAGAGCGCAGTGCTAGTGGCGCTGCGCCTTTGGCCCTTCAAAACAGTCAAAAACTAAAATTTACAAAAATATTCCAAAATTTGAATTTCCCTTGCTAATTATGTTTGGGATGCCTGTAGGGATGCATCAGCAAGGATTTCAATATTTTCTTTGCCTTTTTCCTCCTTTAGGGCTTGAATCTTTGCAAGGGCTCTTTTGAGCTTGGCCCTTGCAATCTTGTTTCTTAAGGCATAGTTCCTTGCCATATTCTTCTAGAGGTCAAGGTCCCTCTTGGTCTTCTCCAACAGACCCTCTAATTGTATATTTTCCCTCTTAATCCAAGGTTCCAAATCATATTCAATCTCCATGGCAAGAAACTTACTTAGAGTGAGCTACTCTGCCAAGGCTGCCTCTTGATCTCTCTCCTTGGCTAAAGCCTTCTTTAAGCCAATTTTCCTTGGCCTCCTCTTAGGAAGCTCTTCTTCCTCTTCATCAGTGTTCCCATATCTATATAAGGCCTCATCTAGCTTAGCCTTGGCTTTTTCAGCCTATTTTCCGAGCTCTGATAGCTCTAATCTCATAGATTTCCTTCTGTGCCTCCAACAACTTTTTTCAACCTCAAAATAATGGATTACATTCTTAGCCCTATCTAGATTGGCTTGCAAATCCATAATTTGAGCATCCTTGCTTCGAAGCAGCATGTTTGAGATCCTTTCATCATTTTCATCATCACTTTCAACATGAATAAGTTGAAATTCTTGTTCAGTCTCATGTTGGTCTTCTTCTTCCTCATTAATGACCTTTCCCTTACCTTTGTCAAGATACTTGGTTGATGTAGAAGACATGGCCCCTTGCCTTTTAGAGGTAGCAAACACATGCCTATTTCCCCTTTGATAGGTCAAAGGAAGAGGTTCAATGTATCATAGCTCAGTGCCATATGTCTTATTTCCATCATTGTTGTCATCTTCACTGTCATCATGGCTCTTATCATCACTTCTCTCATGGCCGCCATCATCACTGCCAACATCATCACTGTTCTCTGCTTTAGTGCTCTCTGCCTCACTGACATCCTCCTTACTGTCATTATTGCTCTTTTCTTTGCTTCTTTCTTCTTCATTTACACTTGCCTCACTGATATTTCCCTCTCTGCTATCTTCATCGCTGATATGTGCCTCATCACCATTTGCCTCACTACCCTTACTGCTCTTTTCCTCACTGATTGATTTCTCATTGGTATATTCTTCACTGATATCCTCTTATTTGCTTCCTTCTTCATTGACATCTGCCTCACTAACATCTGCCTCCTCAATTCCTTCTTTTTCATTGCCCTGATTTCCCTCATTGTTTGATGCACTAGTACCATTAGAGGATGGTGAGGGATGGTGAATAGGTGATGAAGGAGGAAGCTCATCATGATGTGAAGGACTGTGAGTGGATGGAGGAATGGGAGGATGAGAAGATGGAGGGGCATATTGCTATTGTTGGGCTTGTGGAGAAGTAAACATCTCATTGGCAATGAACGTTTCCCAAGGAATACCCTTCTGCTGCAATTGACACATCACAACCATTTTAATAAGAGAGTGGTGGAAGATGCTTTGCATCTGCTGAGGATAGTCTCTTTTTTGTACAATACATGACATTTTTTCAATGCTTTTGTAGAGGTAATAGGGTAGGTGCAACATCCTTACCCTAGTAAAGTGCATAAGAAGCCTAATGTGATAGGAGTAAAGTCAGGAGAACCTTCCCTCACATGTAAAATACTTCATAATGATCATCATCATAGGTGCATATCTATCAAGCAAGTGAGAGAAAGGAAAGATGGATTTATTGTGGTATTTGTACCTAGGTTTTAAATATGGCTCATAGTAGCTCACGTCAAGATTGGCCTGCTTGAACCATTTATCCCCTACACTAGGTATGCCTGTGGCATTGGCAATAGCATCTATAGATAGCTCAAAATTGATCCCTGCAAGGTTAACTTGTTTCTCATGCAAGTTAAGTATGAAGAGCCTAGTTAGCTCAAGGTGGTTTTGCACCTGATGTACCTTCTCACAAAAATCAAAGCATTCTACATGCTTGAAACATGAAACAGTAAGGGGATATGCCATTAGCTCCCTCGTGTTAGGGGGTTCAAACCTATTGATTTTTCCACCTTTGTGCTCATGCCTCCTTGGCATTTGAGCCTATCCTCCACTATCAATGTCTTCTCTTTCTGACATTTTGACCACTCTGCCTTTGAAACCCTAGTACTTGATGTGAAACTGATATGAAGGAGGGTAATGGAATGGTAGTTTGCTTGTGAATGAGATGAATGAGTGAGGCTATAAATATGCGAGAACGAGGGATAAGCTGACCACTTAATGATAACCCTCTGCTAATATGCCAAACTCTGTTTTGAAATACTAGGGGTTGTTGTGTAATTTAGGTGAATGAGGGTAATGGAATGTCAACTTTTCTTGCAAGATAGGGGGTGAATGAATGAGTGTTATAACCATGCTAGATGAATGACAACCTTCGCAACACCCTATTACACCTCTGTCTTGACTGATACTCTTTATGGGTAGATGAAGAAATGAAAAATAGTGATTTGAAAGCTTAGGTCTTAGGGTTTGATTTCTTCCCATTAAATGATGATAAAATGCTTGAAAATGGGAGGATGACCTATACTTACCTCTGCTAGTGTTTGGAGAACCCTTAATGATGATTTGAAGCAATTTTGAGGTGGTTTGAATGTTGGTTTTTCTTTGAAGGCCCTCCTGGCCAAAAGCGTAGCGCTTAGTCTGAGGGCGCAATTCTCGGTTCTAAACTTGCAACGCTCAGACCCAGGCGCACAATGCCAGATTTTCTTCATCGGGTGGCTGTCGGGAAAGAGAACAACGCTCTGCCAGGCGCGCAACACCTGTGTATTTTTCACAGGAGAAAAAGGCTAGGGGTGCAACACCTGATTCTAGGCACGCAGCGCCACAAAATATTTTCCCAATTTGACTTGAAAATTTCCGAATTCTTCACTCCTAAATGATCGAATGATTTTTCAAGGCAAGAATGAGTTGTTTGAAGTGTAGAATGGGGTTTTTATAGAATTAGGAGTTTTGATTTATCTTTACAAACCCACTTTATAATGTTTTCAAAGTCACTTTCTATTTTCCTTTCTCACTAAATCTTTTGACATTTTTTCTCTGCAGGTTATTTAAGTCATAAAGTTGACTCTTCTTGTCTTATTGATGGTCTTTAACACCTTCACTTTGCAGGTGACTAAAAAATTTTGAAATTAGCCTTCCCTTTTCTTCTTGAGGCATGATCAGTTCATTAAACACCTTTGGGAGGATTTCACATGTCAACGCCTTCAAAAACCCTCCTTTGCCTGCACCATGGAATTCAAACCATGATTTTTACCTTCTTTGGCCACTTATGATTTGCAAATGCCTGAAAACATTGACTTAGCTTTCTCTTATTCCATGGAGCATGATAAATTCATTTTGTACAATATTAGGATGCTTACAGAGTAGCAGTATCTCCAAATACTTCTTGTGTCCCCACCTTGTATATTAAATCATCTTTTACTTGGCAGGTGACTGAAGACCTTAGATTTACCTTTCCCACTATTATTATTTACACCTTTTCTCTCTGAGGAAATGACACATTCATCTTGGCAAACTTTGGGATGATTGCACACAAAAACACCTTCACAATCCTTCCTTTTCTATCATCATGGAGTTCAACTCATCATTTCATCTTCTCTGGTGATTTTCCCAAAACCTTAGGTGTCTGGAGTGATTTAAGACAATTATCAGTGTTGTCTTCTAAGTTCTCTATAGCCCCATCAAGTTCATTCATTTCTGTCCAGTTCACCTCACCTTTTTCCCTATCTCATCAAATAGTCTCTGATAGACTTTCTTCATGTTTGGTTTGGTGTGTCTCCTCCAGGTCATTTCTGAAAGTGGTCAATGTTTTGATATTCAAGTGGGCCATTAAACTCAAAAAACCCTAATTCTTTACAAGAACAAGTGTTTCATGTCTTCCTTGCTGCAACATGTCTTCATTCAGGAGCAGACCTCCTACCTCAATAACTCTCTGCTGATAGACCTTTTAACACTCCTGCAAAAGTGTCAAAGTTTACATTTACCTCTTGTAGACCTTGAATTTGATAAGGTAGTATTCTTTGGAAAATTTTAGATCTTTTCTTGAATAACCATGTCTAAACATTCCAATACCTCTGAACCAAATTCTAACAAAGAAAAACAGTGTCTGAAACACCAATGATTTACCTTGGAACATATGAAGCCCTAATTGACCTAGTGGGAGGATTCTTTGACCTGGTATTTGACTAAAAATTGGCTTGGAGTCTTCAAGTGAAAAAAACAGAGTATTTGTCAAAGTGTTGTATTGAAGATCCAAAATCCAATGTACTTGATTTATCTAAAGAGCCTACAAAGATAGTTTTGAGACCATCAATGCTTGAGGAACTTGGGGATCATGGGAATGAGTTAGGCTATAGGTAACCCTAGATGGAAAGTGGAGTTATGGGCAAGGGAAAAAACAAAGTAATGAGGTCATAGGTAGGAAAGAAGGATGGAGATGAGAGGCACAAGCCATTAAGGAGTTTTTTAGGAGTGGCAAGGTGACCATGAAATGGAAAGGTTTATAAAATAGTGAAAAAATTCCATTTCTAAAGCTCAAAATGTTCAAAGAATGTTGTTTTTAAGAATCTATAACCAATCTATATTCATATATAAATAATGAAAAATATTGATTACTAATGGTGGCTCCACTTGGGGAGGGCAGCTCCTTTTCAGGAGGTGTCAAGAACCTCAGAGTTTGGATCTATGATTTTTGAAGATTAGTACCTTACTTGTACTTGGAAGATCCCTCTTCCTTCATTTGCTGATTTTCTCTTGAAGCTATGATCTCAAAAATATGAAAAGACATGATTGCTTCAATATCAGTTCTACCTACCCATCACATTTTGTCTAACATTTTTTCTTCACTTGGGTGCATTTGGATTGGAAAACCCTTGACATTCTTTTCTTTTTACAACATTAAACTATCTACTTCTATCCTTATGTCATCCAAGATTTCAGATTAGGCTGATGAACTCTTTTATTCTCTACCTAGTCTACTTATCTGTCAAGGTTAAATTGTTTGACATATTTTCATTCTTTATCCTACTAACATGAAATTTAAAACATGATTAAACCAAGTTTAAGCAATTTGATTTGTCATGGGCTATGGCATTTTGGACAAGCTACACACTGAGTTTATTTTTGTACAAGCAAAACTAAAAACTTGAGGGCTAATAATTTGGAGTTTGTTATGCATCCCTCTCATTTTTCTTTGGTTTAGATTTATGCTTTGGGAACCAGCATCTTTTCCTAATCTAATCTACTAACAAGCCAAGTTTTCATGGTTTTGGAAAATATTTTTTTTTACTAACCTATCAGCATAAATTTAAAACATGTTCAATCATGATTAGGCTAGATGACTTAACAAGACTTTCTTTTCTCAAAGGTAGTGGCATTTAGGCTTGCACACTTTCAACAATACTCTTTTTGGTATGGGATAGTACCTCTTCTTTTTTCCTGCCCTCTTATTTTTCTTTTCTTTGTTTTTGTGTCTTTTTAGATCAACATTCTAAAACTAAAAAATAGAAGGATGCTCATAGTGCTGAGCTTATTTGCATACCTATCTATCCTAATCTAACCTACATATGATATATATTCATTTGGTGAACACCCTTTTCAAATATAACCAATCAATTAGATGATTCCATGAGTGATCTTTGTTCAACTCTTTGAGTGTGCTGAAAAAATAAAAAAGGCCACTCCCATCTCACTTGTTTTTGAAGAGTAGTGCTTAAAATTTCCTTTAAACCTTGAATCAAACTGCTCCTAACATATTTTACTCCCTCTTCAAATGTCTCTAATAAAATAGCAACGAGATCTTGAAATAATACCTGGCTTTGAGGATTTGAATAACCAGTTGTATCCAGGACCATTCCTTGTTCCAGCATGTTAAGCTTGGGATTCTTTTGAGAAAGAATCTCTTCCCCTTCCTCATGATCGTCTGTACTGGAAACCTCATCATATATTGCAATGTTGTCCTCTAGAAAACCTGATATGCTCTTATTGAGTGGGCTGAATTTTATCTGAAGACCATCCTTAAGAGAATTTTCTGGCAATAGGTCTTCCTCAGAAGGTAGTGAAGCAACTCGCCTGTGATTATCGATTTCCAAGCCTTCATCTGCAATTTGAAAATCAAAGGAACTTGGTGGTTACAAATCTGGAGCTAAGGAGAACTCTATGTCACAAATGATTTCCTCGACCATTTCAGGAAAATGTTTCTCATTAAAAACTTTCTCAAGAAGTTCATTACCTCCCCCAACCTCAACATAAAAACTGAAAGATTACTGATTTCTAATCATATGAAAGTTATCTCTGATGGAATGAAACGAAGTAGAACAAAGAGGCAGAGGTTGTTCACTTACTTCCAAATTTTCTAGACTTTCATCATCACTGTCACAGCTGATATGTATTGGCTGATTACTTTTTTCAAGTTGATGAAACTGAACTTCCTCCCACAAACCAACTGTTGATTTCTCTGCAAGATTAGCTTCTGTTTGGAGAACATAACCATCATCATACTGATCAAACTTTGGAAAATCATCAATATAAGTATTGTCACCAATCATACATATTGTATTATCAGATTGTTTCTCCTTGAATTGATCTACAAATCCATTTTCTGATCTATGGTAGCTGGGATTAACAGGAAAATAAATAGAAATGTGATGCAGGAGCATCAGAGAAAAATTTTCATTATTCAATTATGTAATAAGGGGGGTGAGACATTTTAATTATTTTATTACTTAAATTGCTTAATTTTAATAAATTAGGAGAGAAATTATAAATGTGAGGATTTTTTGTAAATATCCCTTAAATAAATAAGGATATGAGTGGAGTTAATTTAGGTAGATAGTTTAGGGATGAGAAATTCCATAAACGGGACTTAGTTGGGTCCAAAATAATATTTATCTAAATTAGATTTTAAGTTGAGATTTATGAGGAGAAAATTATGGAGTGGAATAAATTATTTTTATGTATAAATATGTAGCTTATGAGGGTGAGAAAACAGGGAGAGTGTGAAGTGAGGAGTGCAGAGAATTAGAAAGATGGGTTGAAGGGCTAAGAGCCAAGAGGCTGCCCAATGTAACATTTGGCCTAAGAGTTTTTCTGCTTTAATGTCAGTATTTTTTACTGTATGGCTCTCTGTCTCTTTATGCAATTTTTGAGCAGCATCCGTTGTTATGTTTAATGAAGAATTGAGAATTTTCATGCTAGGTGAAGAAATTTGTGTTTATATGCTAGGATTCTGATTTAACCCAAAATCCCTGCATCATTTGGTATCAGAGCAAGGAGATGAGTTGGAGGATAAGTCTCTCCTACGTTGAGGCTGTTTTGTTTTGATTACTTGTTGTGAGTATGAATTAGATTGCTAATGCAGTTGCAAATGGTTGTTTGACTTTGTTTTAAACCATATGAATGGTGGCAGCTCCAATGCACTGCGTGATTACTTTACTTTATTAAAATGAGTCCAAATCAAGCGTTGGTATGAATGCAAGGGAGTGTTGTAGAGAATACCAGCACATTCGAAGGTTGTTTGGCACATGACTGTTTGTGTTATCAATAGCCATAGTGGGTTTGAATCTGCCTACAGAGGACGTGGAGGTCACTGCATGATTTCAGGGTAGTCTAATGCAGAAGAGTCGATATGTGTGGAGGATTCAGTCGTTGGGAGCTGCGTAGAAGAATTTTGGATGCGCTAGAGGTGAAAGTACTCGGATCAAGCTTTAAATCTGCGAGTACATTCTTAAGAACGGTAATAAAGTTGCAGAGGACAGAGGCTAATATAATCAGTCCATGGAAGCAAGACCTTGTGGTTTCATTTGAATAAAATATTGATCGAAGTGTGTTTTTAAAACCCGTGGTTTTGAATACTAGATTTTGTTGACAACCTTTGAAAATCAACTCTTCCTACACCGGTATTGTTCTTCTATTCTGTGTTTATAACTGCGTTTAACAGTGAGTATTTTGAGGGTTCATTGCAGAGAAGGAACCTGCAAAATTTGTTATGGTGGGTTTATTGAAAGGGGCGGAAGTCACGTTTCATTCAGGAGGAACCATCCATAGAGATACACAAGATTTCATTTTCGTGCTCAAATAGTCGATGTAGCCTGCGATTTCTTGAATAGTGAATTTATATATATATATATATATAATCACTTCTGAGTGGAGCATTCCAGTAGGGTATAGATGTTGTAGCGTTTCTACACCATTAAGAAATCAATCAGAAAAGATGAGTCATCGTGGAGAGATGTTGGTAGCCAACGCATGCTGAAATGGTGCTTGTTCGAACCATGGACGTCAAGGGCGATGGGTCTGTGAATTTTGATGAGTTCGTGACCCTGTATCAATTGATGGACGCTGTGGAGCTACAGCCAGCAAGCAGAGTTATTTATGAAGGATTGCCAGAATTGTTGAACAATAAAATCCATGCTTAGCTGATTGTAGGTGGTGAATGGTGAAATTGGCACCAACGCCCAGAACGTGGCTGAAGAGATCAACACCAACGGAGACAGGTTCTACATTCCTGCAAGTCGATGTGCAGCCATCACTCAAGGTAATATGTCATCGAAGTAATTGGGTGACTTCGAATACGATAGGCTCTATGTATGAGTCATAATGAAACCAATTAAGGAAGGCAGCATCGAAATGATCAGCGTGACTTAGCATTACAAAAATATCTCTCTCTCAGAAACAGATCTGGTTATCGACGATCGATGCTGAAGAGGTCAATTCCTTTATGCATCTGACCCTGCATCTCAAAGGAGATAAGATTGTAAGAATTATCTAGAGAATTCGATTGGAATTTCAAATGAATTGTAAAGGAATTTTTTTATAAAAGCTATGTTCTGTTGTGCGCTAAAAACAGTCTTGGGGACTCATCTAACTTTGCGAAAAGTGATGTTTATATAAATTGTTTATATTTCACTCTATGAGAGTAATTTTGAAATAGCTCATGTTTTAAATGAATTGCTTAAATGAATCAAAATCACATATTTCATGTTTTCCGGCATTAATTTGAAGGTGTAAGGTTTCAGTGAAATTTTCTGCTGACACTGCTTAAACAGTTGGGTGCAGTTGCAGTGGAAGCGTGGTGTGTGGCCAATATTAAATACTATGTTGGATTTTCCAATCACCATGAAGCTAGGTTGGATGCAGAGAGATGAAGATTGTGTCATATGGTAATGACCTGGGGTATGAGGTAAGTGATTTGTGGTTAACAAATTTGTTTGAGTCTACGTAAGACACTAAAATTCAGATCCATGGAATTCATGGAGGCGTAGATGGGAGTCAATGAAGCTAAGTGTTGAGTCAAAAAAGTTGAAGTGGTATTGCTGCCTAGAGTTAATATTTCTGCGATTTTTTCATACTGTGTGGAAGATGAGTCGCGTTCTGGAAGGATGATTATTCCCTAAAAGCTTTCGACAGAACTTGAGAAAGAATATTTGCTTAAATTTTCTTGGCGTGGTGGAACTGTGTTAATGGTCATTAAAAAAAAAAAAAATCTCTTCATTAGATGATTTACACGATGCATATTTTCTTTAAATATGCAAGAAGTGAAGCTGCAGAAGGTTTTTTTATAAGAGTAAAGGCCGAACAATGATATTGGAGCAACCAATTGTTTTTATGGGGACAAACATTGACTGAAATAATGCAGTATTTTCTTCTAGACACGTTGTCCCATGTTTTCCAGCAAGCAAGATTTCATTGGAAGTCTGGAAAATCAATTTTATATATATGGAATTTATGACTGCAGAAAATATGAATTGGGCGAGTGGCCCAGCGGAATTATGAGTCAAGGGCAAAGGTGAAGAGATGAAAATTAATGTTGCATGGTGTATAAAAGTGTAGGGAAATTTTTGCATTATGATGACAAGCTTATGGGCATGCGAGTGTTTATAGTGAAAAAGATGGCACAGAAGAATGGAAACCTGAGAGTTGAGACTGCAGAGAGAAAGGTTTATTAATAACCTTAACATGACATGAGGTATGATAATTCAGGAAGGTATTTTTGAACATTGAATATTGAAGGGTTTATTTATTTTTACCTTAAAATAAATCTTGAAAAACCTTAATTGAAATTCGACTAAAGACTTCAGTATCATGTGAAATGATAACGGAAAATTGATGATTTTTCATAAGAATGAAGTATGAAATAGGGTGAACATTTACATCCTAAAATGTATTAGGGGTGTATATTTATTGAATAATTGTATAACTTCAATTAAATTAAATGTATTAGGGGTGTATATTTATTGAGATTGATTATTTTCATCCAAGATGACAAATTGGTGTAAGTCTGAAGTCGAGGAGTCGTAAACTAAGTCAAGAGTCTGAATGGAGTTGGGTGCATGATCGGCGAAGCCCGACACCCAAAGAATTGGTCATTGTAACACATGCGTTACTAAAGTGTTGTTTGCAGTAAAGTGAAGCAAGAGGGTTTATAGAGATTGGTTCCCAGACAGAGAACCAAGAGAAGCCAAGCGCAGGAGGATAACTTGCATTTTTTATGAATGGAAAGTGTGAACGATTGCTGATAAAGGGATGGAATGAAGTCCACACGTGAAACGATGAAGTTCACAAAGGAGGGGAAGATGACTGTTGATAGTCATTTCCAAAGATCTGATGAAGACCACAACAGAAATAAGAAGGAAAATGCCAAGGTAAGTGGCATATGTGAACAGTTGAGGGATGAAGATTACGAGCAGGAGAAGGCTGAGATAAAAATTCACCTTGAATTGTTAATGGAGTTGTTGAGAGAAAATTTCAAAAACCAGACACATGGTTGGACCATGAGAAAGAAGGTAAAATGGTAGAGGCTACACACAAAGATGGTAAAAATCAGGTAAACATACAGTTGACAGAAGAGCTGAAGAAGCTTGAGCAGATGTTGAGTTGTGAAGAACTCAGAGAGGCTGAGTTAAAAATGGATGTTTCCATTTGTGGCCCAGAACAGGGTGAAAGCTTGGGTGAAGAGATCAATGAGGAAGATCTCATGAACTATTGGGATAGTTCAAAAGGATCTGAAGATGTGTTGGCGAGAGAAGCAGATGAGGCTATGAAGCCTTGCAATTTTTGTCACAGTTTATCTATGTTTGCAGGATGTGCGAAAGATGGTGAGTAGTCTGATGAAACTGTCACAGAGGAGAATGAAACTCTTGAGGTGGAGTCTGATGAAGAATTCCTTTCAGAGGAGAAAGGTATTGATTTTTTACAACAGGAAGAAATCTTAAATGAATTTTTATTTTGGGTAAGACAACAAGTTGAAGCTGTTATGGAAGAGGAACAAAGTGGAAATGCCGAAGAAAAATTCCAAGGAGGTAAACAAATATATTTGTTTAATAAAATTGCTGACAAAATTTACAATGTAATGATTCTAAAACCAGGGTAACTCAAGAAGATTGCCAAAGGAAGAGTGAAGGTAGTGATGAAGTGCTGTAAATAATTCATAGGGAAAATGAATTCTTGGAACGGTGGCTGAAGGAATCCGATGGAGAAGAAAAATTTGCAAAATCTGATCTAGAAGAAATTATAGTTACAATGCATGGTAGATATGGAATATTTTTAACATTTATGGAGTTGAATGAATGTTATAAATTTTCAAATAATGATGTAACTATAGGTACAGAAAACAACATTAACAAATATGATGTCGAAATCAGAGAAATCGAGCAGAAGTTATTTGGCATTGAGATGGAAGACCAGAAGTAGTGAGGAAGTTGTGTCTGTAAGGACATATAGGAAACAGTGAAACAACAGGATGAATATGGAAGTAGCCAGCAGTTTGAAGCAAAATCTATTGAAGTCCAGAAAATTGATGATGGGATATTGATGCTTGAAGCATCAAAAGAGACAATCTGACCTTTTTAAAACTAACAGTTTGTTGGTGAATGCAAGTACAACACTGGACGAGAGAGTTGTTTCTAGTTGTACTCAAGAAAGAGTTCTTAATTATTTTCCATTGCAGAAATTTGAGAATTCAGCTCAGTTGGAGAGGACAGAGTTTGACAAAGAGGAATTACTCCGAGGAATTGGCGAAAGAAAGTGTTGGAGAAGCCGACGAAATCCAATCGATAGAGTGGATGATGAGTTATCAAGTCGAGTTGATACTTCGAAGGACCAGCGATAGAACATAGTATGGAATCCTGGAGGGAGCAATTCATTGGGACTTGTGGCTGTCGCAGTGTTACAGAAAAGCGATGGACCTCATAGACAGGAGTCTATGAAAACTTCTCTACTTGGGGAGTTTGATGCAGGAGCATCAGAGCCAAATTTTCATTATTCAATTATGTAATAAGGGGGTGAGACATTTTGATTATTTTATTACTTAAATTTATTAATTTTAATAAATTAGGAGAGAAATTATAAATGTGATAATTTTTTGTAAATATCCCTTAAATAAATACGGATATGAGTGGAGTTAATTTAGGTAGATAATTTAGGGATGATAAATTCCATAAACGGGACTTAGTTGGGCCCAAAATACGATTTATCTAAATTAGATTTTAAGTTGAGATTTATGAGGAGGAAATTATGGAGTGGAATAAATTATTTTTGTGTATAAATATTTAGCTTATGAGGGTGAGAAAACAGGGAGAGTGTGAAGTGACGAGTGCAGAGAATTAGAAAGATGGGTTGAAGGGCTGAGAGCCAAGAGGACGCCCAATGTAACATTTGGCCTAAGAGTTTTTATGCTTTAATGTCAATATTTTTTACTGTATGGCTCTCTTTCTCTTTATGCAATTTTTGAGCAGCGTTCGTTGTTATGTTTAATGAAGAATTGAGAATTTTCATGCTGGGTGAAGAAATTTGTGTTTATACGCTAGGATTCTGATTTAACCCAGAATCCCTGCATCAAAATTTTATGTTCACATGAAGGTTTAGAGGCTGGTTGCATGTTTAGAATCTGATTTATTTCCTCTTCAGTTAAAAGGGGAATCATTTTTCGCTTTCTTTGGATAGAGACCCAGTTTCCCTCCTCTTTTGCGAATGATCATGAGGCTGAATGTCTTCTTGAGCCTCGCATAGAAGAGATGGTGGATCATCACTTGTCCCTTCAGAGAGATCTTGTGGATATTCCTTTATTTCCTGATTGATTTAATCCTCAACCAACTCCTCTTGGTTGTAATTACAATTATCTTGAGTATGAAATGCATGAATTTCCTCTAATAGATTTTTAGAATGCCAATTTCCTAAACCTTCATCAATGTTTGCAAGGTATTGTATGAGATCTTTAGATTGATCACAACAATTTTCAGCTAATGATAGATATGGAAAATATTCTTTATAATGTTCATAAAATACCTTGTGGAAATCCTTCAAAGAAAACAAGGTGCCAGGGTCCAGGCCTTCATACCATTCCCTTGCCTTACCGTCTTATGTTTCCATAAACATTTTCATGAGGCAGTCCTCGTGCCATTCAAATTTTAACCTCCATACATGTATATGAAATTTGATGAGATGTAGCAAGGGGTCATAAAAATTTTCATCTTGAAATATAGGCAGGTTTGTGTCCCAATTTATCTGAGGCATTTTGTGTGGGAATCCAGGGATATGATCTCTGTTCATTGGATCATACTTGCGTTGTATCCTTGGAATCATCTTTTTCAATTAGACAGAGAAAGGGATCACTGCATCTCTTTAACCAGTCTAGAGTATTCTACCAGTGGAGTCTTTAGGTCTATTGAGAGTTGTGGAGTCGCCAGGTGGAATATTTCAATTTTGTTGTCCACCATCAGCAAGATAGATTGAAAGTTTGTAAGATTCGTGAGAAGCATTCCTATTTGAAATATGATTGAATTCATATAGTATGTGGCTGGGATTTACACTGTTATGACTGACCGATACATTCCCAGGGGAGTATATTAGAAATAGTGAGGTCAACCGGGCTACTGAAGACCAGCAGAGTCACCAGGTGGATGATGTTTACTGTTTTAAGGATGTACTTGTTGTCCACAATCAAAAAATGAATACCAATCTAAGGATGTTTTGGGTTTTCTAAGTTCTTTATGTAACACTAAGCCTTTCAATGAGTTTTCTCCAGTATGGTTACCATGGTGTTAGTATGGAAAATTAACCAGATGTCATTCTTGGCTCACACTTGATTTATCTAAGTTTGACAGGGGATTTCTAAGTTTTGAAGGAATTTTCAAGTTGTTACTTACTTAGAGTCCCACCATGATCGCCATTTGTTAGGTGGAAAGTCAGAGGATACTATTGACATGGGTTGTCTGAGGTTTTAAGGCGTGCTTAGGATGTTATTGACTCAAAAGTCCCTAGTGGAGTCGCCATTATGTTAGTGTTTTCTGTTGTATTTTTTAGAATGTTTTCAGGTGTTTTTCTAACAACAGTTTCTAGTTTGTTTTTCTTGGAGGCATCTTGGGTTTTCTTACTTCGGAGGTCATACTGCCTATGAACCTCCATGATGGAATTTTCAAATCCTAACTTATACTCTTCAGAATCCTCATATGTTCTATCAGTTTGGTTTTAGGAAAATAAACCTTGTTCTTCTTCTGTGAGAAAAACATCACCCTCATTATTAGAGCCTATTAGATTTACATGGTTTTCTTCCTGCTCTTCAGTCTCTCTTTCCTCTTCTTCTACATAGTTTTCTTGGAAAGGAGTTCTAATTTGCTGGTCATTGTCTCTTTGTATGTTTTGAGGAGGGTCTCTTCTGAAGTTTTGGTTCCTATTTCTGTTTTGAGGATTTGCTTGGTTTTCCCTAGGAGGTGCTCTTTCATTTAAGTTGATCCTCTCCATCATCATTTCCATTGTCCTAACTAGGCTGTCAATTTTAGCATCAGATGTGGAGGCCATAGTTTCCTCTTTGTATGTAACTTTCTTTTATGTCCTCATCCTAGCCCTCTTCTCAATTAGGCTGGCTTCTACACTCACAGCTCCACTTCACATGTATTTTAAGGTTAGGGGATCTCTTTCTGTCAATTGGTAGGCCATGTCTAGATTAAATCCCTCTGGAAATTTTACTAAGGCTAGGCCTTGTGGGGGTTTCATGTGAGGTGGGAGTGCATTGTATACACTATTGAACCTAGTGCAGTAGTCTTGGACACTTTCCCCAACATTTTTCTTAAGGTTATTATACTCTGAGAGGATTTGAAGAGGATTTTTCTTAATCTCCCATTTGTTTATGAATGTTTGATAAAGGGAAGGGAGGTCATGTATGCTGTTAGGAGTTAATTTTTTGAACCATTTATTTGCTTCTCCTCCTAGACTTTAGGCAAACATTCTAATTTTTATGGTCTCCTCTTCTATTTCGTGGTAGTAAAAAGCATCATTCATTTTGCCTACATGTTTTTGGGCAGTTGTAGAGTCAGCTCCAGTAAAGTGAGGGATTTTAGATTGATAGTCATGAGGCATCGGTAGTAAAGGTTGTGGTAGCAGCAGGGGGGCATACCATGCTGCCATGTTGGGAGGTAATGGAATCCAAGGAAGATTTACAAGAGGATGGTTTATGAGTAGAGGTGGAGGATGAAGTGGATTGGTTTGCACAGTGGATGTATGATTGGGTGTAGCATATATACTTGGACCAGCTAGCTGATTTGGAGCATCTTTAGAATGAAAAGAGCCAAAGTTTTGGAGAAGATAAAAATCAGGAGGAGTGAAAGGAGAGGCTTCTCTACTAGGACTCTGCTTCAAATCTGCAGGCTCAAGGTCTGTATGGTCTATCCCACTTTGAGACTTAGTTTGGGAAAGGTTTCTTCTATGGTGTAAGTCAAATTGGGGATCTTGCAAGGCTATAAGGTTTTCAGGGACAGAACTTTCTTTGTGAATGGTCCTAAAAGTAGTTTAATCTTCTGTCCTAGAAGTTTTCCACAAAATATTTTTTGGGTCATCAACTATGGTAGGAGGGTTTGGATCAGGGTGAGATCTGGTGTTAATCCTTTGTGAAGCCAGATTTTAGATCCAAAGCACAGACAAGCTAAAATTTTATGAATGTTTTTTGAAAATACAGACCTCTCTTAATAATTACTGAACTCACACTGCGTGTGACTAGGCTTTAAGCTATAGGACTAATTGACACAATCCCAGAGGACTCTATGAGAACTAGTGGAGTTAGTAGGCCTACTGGAGGCCAGTGGAGTCACCAGGTGGATGATGTTTACCTCTTTGAGGGTTCGCTTGTTGTCCACCATCAACGATTTAAAAACCAATCTAGAGATGTTTTGGGTTTGTTGAGTTTCTTTATGAAACACTAAGACTTTCAATGGGTGTTATCCAGTTGAGTCATCATTTTGCTAGTATGGTGAATCAATTAGATACTACTCTTGGCTAACACTTGATTTTCTAATTTTGACAGGGGTTTGAGATTTTTTAAGGAATATTTAGGCTGTTACTTATTCATAGTCCCATCGTGATCGCCATTATGTTAGGTCCTCATAATTTGAAAGATTAGCAATGACCAAATAGACAAGGGTAACATCAAACCAATATTTGGAGTCATAGGACCTAGCCTTCATGGATTCAGAGAGGGTTCTCTCTATGTTTGTGTAAAGGATGTGACTTGGTTAATTTTAGGGTTTTGATTTTAGGCTAGTTATAGTGATAGGGTTTTTTTGTTTGTTTGTTTGGTTGGTTGGATAATTTTTCATGAAGAATAGGTAGAGTAAGAGAACATCAGTCCATTGGGCTATGGAGTCTGCAAAGGTCTTGAAAATTTCAGTAATAGGTCAAGGGTGTTTCATAGGGCAAGTTAACAAGGCCAAATGGATCTAAGTAGGTTTAGTGAGTGTGAAATGAACATGAAGTTATGAATGCAGTAGGTTCGAAGGGAAATTAAGGATCCTTCAAAATACTATAAACAAGAAAATATTTCAAGATGATAGCATAGCAAAACTGAAGAGCAATAAAGGATTCTTCAACTAGATATTTGCTAAACATACCTCAAAACAATAGAAAAGTAATCCTAGAGAGGAGTTAAGAATTCTCTAAACGTTACTTTCAAACAAAGAGAGCTTTTAACATAAAATTTTAGTGAAACTAAATATCATTCAAGGGTTCTTTAATTAAACTTCAAGGAAGAAAACATAGAGATACAAGGATGTAGACAAAAGTAGGGTGCCAAGAAAGCATATCCTACTCTAAAAATTTTGTCCTATGATCAAAGAAACTATGAACATAAT
Organism: Pinus albicaulis; assembly: GCA_034641835.2. NCBI lineage: Eukaryota > Viridiplantae > Streptophyta > Pinopsida > Pinales > Pinaceae > Pinus > Pinus albicaulis. The sequence continues at coordinate 41,991,651 of MU968359.1, forward strand.
GAAAATTAAAGTAAACAAATACAAGAGTGGAATAACATCACCATATAACATAGCTCATGAATCCTAGGAATGTGCTTGATCCATTGATACTCAATCCAAAGCAATCACAACACACCAAAGACAATTTCTTCAACAAACTCAAAGTCTATATCATATTGAGCTCAACAACCAACAAACATGTACAATGAGGCCTCAATGTAGTATTTAACTAGAAAGGAGGACAAAAACCCTAACTAGGGTTTTAGAAACCATTAATTAGTCATAAATGGCATTTTTTTCCTATAAGACCATGCAAGGCCCAAGGCACAAATATTATAATTCATTAAATGCAAAAATAACTCCTCAACCAACTTTGGAAAAAATAAAATGACTTTTAGGCTCCTCAATAACTTCCAAAATATGTCCAAGTATGTTTTGATGACTTTTTTGCAAGGGTGCAGCACAGAGGTTCAAGGGCGCAACGCTAGCACTAGGAAAAAATTCTTGTTTTGTAACCAATATTTGGCGACCTTCTAGGTATCCAAATGAGATCCATGATAGCTCATTGGAAAGCTTGTCTAGTCTACATACCAAAAATTCATTTAGTTTTCTGATTGGACTTCATTTACCTGCTAAAAAACTCAATCTCCCAAGACTACTCACGGCACAATGCTAGCTCTGAAAATAAGACAGGAAGTTGATTTTTTGCATGTTTTTGGCACTTTTGGAGTACCAGTTCTACTCCAAATGAGCTGAAATTTTTTGTGAGTGATTTCCTTGGAAATATGAACATGAAAATGTAAGCCATTCCTCCACTGGGTTCCCCAAAAAAGAGTGCAAATCCAATGGCATTGTGCCCTTGGCCCTTCAAAACAGTCAAAAAAACCAAAATTTACAAAAAGATGCCAAAATTTGAATTTTCCTTGCTAATTATGTTTGGGATGCCTGTAGGGATGCATCAGCAAGGATTTCAAGATTTTCTTTGCCTTTTTCCTTTTTTAGGGCTTGAACCTTTGCAAAGGCTCTTTTGAGCTTGGCCCTTGCAATGTTGTTTCTTAAGGCATAGTGCCTTGCCATCTTCTTCTGGAGGTCAAGATCCCTCTTGGAATTCTCCAAAAGACCCTCTAAGTGTATATTTTCCCTCTCAATCCAAGGTTCCCGATCATAGTCAATCTCCATGGCAAGCAACTCACTTGGAGTGAGCTACTCTGCCCAGGCTGCCTCTTGCTCTCTCTCCTTGGCTAAGGCCTTCTTTAAGCCAATTTTCCTTGGCCTCCTCTTAGGAAGTTGTTCTTCCTCATCATCAGTGTTCCCATATCTATCCAAGGCCTCATATAGCTTAGCCTTGGCTTTTGTAGCCTCTTTCCTAGCTCTAATAGATTTGATATCATAGATTGCCTTTTGTGCCTCCAGCTACTTGTTTTCAACCTCAAAATAATGGATTACATTCTTAGCCCTACCTAGATTGGCTTGCAAATCCCTAATCTAAGCATCCTTGCTTTGTAGCAGCATGTTTGATATCCTTGCCTCATTTTCATCATCACTATCAACATGAATAAGTTTAAATTCTTGTTCAGTCTCATGTTGGTCTTCTTCTTCCTCATTAATGACCTTTCCCTTACCTTTGTCAAGTTGCTTTGTTGATGTAGAAGGCATGACGCCTTGCCTTTTAGAGGCAGTAAACACATGCCTATTTACCCTTTGGTAGGTTAAAGGAAGAGGTTCAATGTTACTTATCTTAGTGTCATATGTCTTATTGCCATCATTGTTTTCATCTTCTCTATCATCATGGCTCTTATCATCAGTGCTCTCATGGATTCCATCATCACTGTCAACATCATCACTGCTCTCTGCCTTACTGACATCCTCCTTACTGTCATCATTTCTCTTTTCTTTGCTACTTTCTTCTTCATTTACACTTGCCTCACTGCTATTTCCCTCTCTTCTATCTTCAACACTGATATGTGCCTCATCACTATTTGCCTCACTGCCCTTACTGCTCTTTTCCTCACTGTTTGATTTCTCATTGGTATCTTCTTCACTGATATCCTCTTCTTTGATTCCCTTTTCATTGACATCTACCTCCTCATTTCCTTCTTCTTTATGTCTTGATTGATCATTGCTTGATTTCTCATTGCCCTGATTTCCCTCATTGTTTGATGAAATAGTACCATGAGAGGATGGTGAGGGATGGTGAATAGGTGATGAAGGAGGAAAATCATCATGATGTGAAGGACTGTGAGTGGATGGAGGAATGGGAGGATGAGAAAATGAAGGGGCATCTTGCTACTGTTGGGCTTGTGGAAAAGTAAACACCTCATTGGCAATGAAGGTTTCCCAAGGAATACCCTTCTGCTACAATTGATGCATTACAACCATTTTAATAAGAGAGTGGTGGAAGAGGCTTTGCACCTACTGAGGATAGGCTCTTTTTTGTACAATATAGGACATTTTTTATATGCTTCTGTAGAGGTAATAGGGTAGGTGCAGCACCCTTACCCTAGTAAAGTGCATAAGCAGCCTAATGTGATAGGAGTAAAGCCGGTAGAACCTCCCCTCACATGTAAAATAATTCATAATGATCCTCATCATAGGTGCATATCTATAAAGCAAGTGAGAGAAAGGAAATATGGATTTATTGTGGTCTTTGTACCTAGGTTTTAAATATGCCTCATAGTAGCTCATGTCAGGATTGGCCTGCTTGAACCATTTCTCCCCTACATTAGATATTCCTGTGGCATTGGCAATAACATCTGTAGATAGTTCAAAATTGACCCCTGCAAGGTTAACTTGTTTCTCATGCAAGTTAAGTATGAAGAGCCTAGTTAGCTCAGGGTGGTTTTGTACCTGTTGTACCTTCTCACAAAAATCAAAGCATCCTACATGCTTGAAACATGAAACAATAAGGGGAGATGCCATTAGCTCCCTTGTGTTAGGGGGTTCAAACCTATTGATTTTTCCACCTTTGTGCTCATGCCTCCTTGGCATTTGAGACTCTCCTCCACTATCTTTGTCTTTTGTTTCTGACATTTTGACCACTCTGCCTTTGAAACCCTAGTACTTGATGCGAAACTGATATGAAGGAGGATAATGGAATGGAAGTCTGCTTGTGAATGAGATGAATGAGTGAGGGTGTAAATATGTGAGAATGAGGGATAAGCTGACCACTTAATGATAACCCTCTGCTAATATGTCAAACTCTGTTTTGAAATACTAGAGGTTGATGTGTAATTTAGGTGAATGAGGGTAATGGAATGTCAACTTTTCTTGCAAGTGAGGGTTGAATGAATGAGTGTTATAACCATCCTAGATGAATGAAAACCTTCAAAACACCCTATTACGCCTCTGTCTTGACTGAAACTCTTTATGGGTAGATGAAGAAATGAAAAACAATGATTTGCAAGATTAGGCCTTAGGGTTGCCTCTTAGGGTTTGATTTCTTCCCATTAAATGATGGAAAAATGCTTGAAAATGGGAGGATGACATGTAATTACCTCTGATAGTGCTTGGAGAACCCTTAATGATGATTTGAAGCAGTTTTGAGGTGGTTTGAATGTTGGTTTTTCTTTGAAGGCCCTCCTAGAGGGTGCAGCGCTTAGTCTGATGGCACAAAGCTCAGTTCTAAACATGCAGCGCTCAGACCCAGCCACGTGGCGCCAGAGTTTCTTCACTGGGTAGCTGCCAGGAAAGAGTGCAACTCTTTTCCAGGCGCACAATGCCTATTTCTAGGCGCGCAACGCTTGTGTATTTTGCACTGGAGAAAAAGGAAAGGGGCGCAGCACCCAACTCCAGGCACGCAGTGCCACAAAAAAATTGCCCAATTTGACTTGAAAATTTCTGAATTCTTCACTCGTGAAGGCTCCAAATATTTTTCAAGGCAAGAATGAGTTGTTTGAAGTGCAGAATGGGGTTTTTATAGAATTAAGAGTTTTGATTTATATTTACAAACCCACTTTCTAATGTTTTCAAATTCACTTTCTTTTTACCTTTCTCACTAACTCTTTTGACATTTTTTCTCTGCAGGTGATTTAAATCATAAAGTTGATTCTTCTTGTCTTATTGATGGTCTTTAACACCTTCACTTTGAAAGTGACTGAAAACATTGGAGGTTAACCTTCCCTTTGCTTCTTGAGGCATGATTAGTTCATTAAACACCTTTGGGAGGATTTCACATGTCAACACCTTAAAAAAACCTCCTTTGCATGCACCATGGAATTCAAATCATGATTTTTACCTTCTTTGGCCACTTATGATTTGCAGGTGCCTGAAAACACTGACTTATCTTTCTCTTATTCCTTGGAGCATGATAAATTCACTTTTGACAATCTTAGGATGCTTACAGAGTAGCAGTATCTCCAAAAAATTCTTTTGTCCCCACCTTGTGGCTTAAATCATCTTTTACTTGGTAGGTGACTGAAAACCTTGGATTTATCTTTCCCACTAATATTCTTTACACTTTCTCTCTGAGGAAATGACACATTCATCTTGGCAAACTTTGGGATGATTTCACAAAGCAACACCTTCACAATCCTTCCTTTGCTGTCATCATGGAGTTCAAATCATCATTTCATCTTCTATTGCCATTTTCCCAAAACCTTAGGTGTCTGGAGTACTTTAAGACAATTATTAGTGTTGTCTCCTAAGTTCTCTATAGCCCTATCAAGTTCATTCATTTATGTAAAGTTCACCTCACCTTCTTCCCTATCTCATCAAATAGTCTCTGATAGACTTTATTCATGTTTGGTTTGGTGTGTCTCCTCCAAGTCATTTTTGCAAGTGGTCAATGTTTTGATATTCAAGTGGGCCATTAAGCTCAAAAAACCCTAATTCTTTACAATAAAAAGTGTTTCCTATCTTCCTTGCTGCAATATGTCTTCATTCAGGAGCAGACCTCCTACCTCACCAACTTTCTGCTGATAGACCTTTTAACACTCCTACAAAAGTGTCAAACTTTACATTTACCTCTTGCAGACCTTGAATTTGATAAGGTAGTCTTCTTTGGAAAATTTTAGATCTTTGAATAAACATGTCTCAACATTCCAATACCTCTGAACCAAATTCTAACAAAGAAAAATAGTTTTTGGAACACCAATGATTTACCTTGGAACATATGAAGCCCTAATTCACCTAGTGGCAGGATTCTTTGACCTGGTTTTTGACTGAAAATTGGCTTGGAGTCTTCAAGTGAGAAAAAAAACAGATCATTTTTGAAATTGTTATATTGAAGATCCAAAATCCAATGTACTTGATTTATCTAAAGAGCATACAGAGATATTTTTGAGACCATTAATACTTGAGGAACTTGGGGATCATGGGAATGAGTTAGGCTAAAGGTAACCATAGATGGAAAGTGGAGTTATGGGCAAGGGAAAAAATAGAGTAATAAGGTCATAGGTAGGAAATAAGGGTGGAGATGAGAGGCAGAAGCCATTAAGGAGTTCTATAGGAGTGCCAGGGTGACCATGAAATGGCAAGGTTGATAGAATAATGAAAATTTTCCTATAAGGATAATGAAGCCAGTGAGATTTCTAAAACTTGCAATGTTCAAATAATGTTTTTTTTAGAAATATAGAACTAATATATAGTCATATATAAATAATGGAAAATATTGATGACTAACAAGTGGGTGGCTGTCGATATCCACCTGGATCATTCATCCCTCCTTAGGAAGCAATGCTCCCCATTGCGTTGAGATCGTCCATGAGATGAGGAAAATTATGTTGAACTGGGTATTAGACTTAACGAAGATATCATGGACCTGCAGGCGGACATGATGGATGCATTTAGTAAATTTGGTTTCTTTATCAGCCTCAGATAGTACATGTGTGGATTTTGTCTATGTAGTCATATGAGGTATGGAAATATCAGGCGGCGGCACATCGGGGGTCATATCAATGGAGTTATTGTTCTAACAGTGTAGAAGAACCTCTATGAGTGAGGAAAAAATGTCCTCGTATTCCTCCATGAATTTTTCCATCTGTTGTAGCAGGGCATGGGAGCCTTGTTTTGAGGTTGTGGCCATAATATTATTCTTTCCCTGTGAGTGATTTGTGAGGAAAATAAATTTCTTGGTTTGGGAAACAATCTTACTACATTGTTTTGCAGTACTCAAAGAGATGACAGGAGGTGGTACTACCTCTCGTATCCTATACAAATTAATTCCCAAAGTAATAATAACAACCTAAGGCCTAGACTCATACACAGCATGTTGCCTCCATAAGTAGGGTTGGCCCAATAATACATCAACTACATCAAGAGGAGCAACATCACACAATACCTCATCCATGAATGACTTGATACTGTATGAAAGGTGGTACTACTAGCGGACATGGAGATCTCTCCCTGGGTGAAGCCACCCGATTGTATACAGCTGCAGGTGTGCTATCGTCAGTAAGCTGAGCCGCTTCACGACCTCTGCTAAAATGAGGTTCTTCTGGTTTCTGCTATCAACAAGGAATTGCAGTGGAGAACCCTTCACCCACATCTGCGAATGGAAGAGGCACTGCCCCTCCTCTGGATCCTCGGGATCCTCCATCTTGATATTGGTGGTGGCAACAATGGTACTAGGATCTGCATCAATGATCTGCTTCCCTTTTTCATTGTCTCTGTCTGGTTCTAACTCAGGATCAAAACATTCATCTAATTCGGGTGCCTTTATTTCGGCCACCAACTATTTTTTGGCCAGACACTCATTTTTGCTGTGACTGGGGCTGTTATGAAATTCACATCACTTCCTCATGTTCTTCTTTGGATTTGTGGTGTTGTTCTGAGTTTCCTCGCTTTGGAATTTCCCTTTTTTATGCGGTTTACGGGCGCCTTTCCTTGGCTTCGGATTCGGGGATCCAAATTTTCATTTCTTCTGCTTAAATTTATGCTCGATCTTGGCGACATAGAGATAGTCGTGCCAAGCGATGTAATGTTGAGGAACTCCATTTCCTCCTAAATTTTTTTGTGCAAATAGCTACGTTACTTGAGCACCAAATGTATCTTTGAATATTTAATACCCTACTTTGTGTGTAGGGTATGGAACAAATTCGTTAGTTCATGCACATCTTGATCCCTTTCCAGCTCCAGCGTGGTCCATTGGATGTACTTGTCCTCATAGCTCCACATGGGGTAATATTGTTCCTTTATGTCGTCTCGGAACGAATTCCAAGTGGGTGCGGCCAAGAAAAAAGAGGGTTCCTCCTCTTCATTTTTCTCACAATACGTTTCCCACCAATCCTTGACATGGGGGGTGGCTTTAAGGAGTGCAAAAATAATCTTTTCTCGGTCGAATAAATCATGGACTGAAAAATACCCTTCTAGAAAATTCAACGATCTATTGATGATGTTTGCATCTATCTGGCCTTCAAATACAAGAATGTCAAAGTTTACATGTACCTTGAAGGGAGTGGCACCTCTAGAGTGGTTGTTGGATGCAAATGCGTCGCAGGTGGGCAGTCGTTGAAGGATTTGAGCAAAGTTATCCATCATCGTGTTCCTTTGTTTCTCGAGAGCCTCCTCGAGAAATATTTTGATAGGATCTCCTACTCCCTCTTCTTTCTTTTCTTCCTCCATGGGAGGTCGTCGAGGTTTGCAAGGCTGATATTGCAAGGGTTCAACCAGATCTAGCCCTAACTCCTTATACCCAAACTGTGTTGGAGACATGCAAAGAAAAACAGAGAAAGAGCAGACTGCTCTGATACCATTGATCCAGATTTATGCAGGAATGCAATAATATACAGAAATAAACACAAACACAGATATGCAATGAAAATAAAACTTCATTTCATTAATATCATATAACAGAAATATGCTTATAGACATAATGGAAATAAACATCGAGGGCGCTGGTAGGCCTATCTCTGAGAAGAGATGTCGCGGCTACATGCCTCTGAAATGTGTTATAATGAGGCTCAAATGTCTATTTATTGTTGAAAAACAATTCAAAACCATAAACATCCAAAAAACCTAACTATAGGAGATGAAGCGCCAAAACTATGGGCCCTGTTTTGGTAAATTGGTGTTTCAACTTCCCGAGGACGTAACTTTGGCATAAGATCTATGTTTGACACATATCATACCTCGTTAGAAATATATATTCGAGGAGTATAAATTTTGGTGTGAGCAAAATCAGTCCATGGACCCATGTTTCTCTCGGGTTTCCCAAAAAACGTCGTTTAGGGCCTCAAAACAACTCCAAAAGTTCAGGACCAAAAAAATATTAAGTTGTGCCGAAACTGAAAAACTGAAAGAACTGATGGTGTGGGTCCAAAAGGAATAGGTGGGTGGCCACCAATATCCACGTGGCTCATTAGGGCCTCCAAACGGCTCCGAAAGTTCAGGAACCGACAACCTGCTAAAAATAGTAACCTGTGCTGAAAGTGAAAAACTGCAAGAATTGATGGCGTGAGTCCAAATGGAATAGGTGGGTGGCCACCAATATCCACCTAGATCATTCCTCCCTCCTTAGGAGGCAATGTTCCTCGTTGCATTGAGATCCTTCATGAGATGAGGCAAATTCTATTGAACTGGGTATTAGATTTGTCGAAGGTATCCTGGACCTGCGGATAGACATGCTAGATGTGTTTAGTAAATTTGGTTTCTTTATCAGCCTTAGATAGTACATGTGTGGATTTTATCTGTGTAGTCATATGAGGTATGGAAACATCAAGTAGCGGTGTGTTGGGGGGCAGATCAATGGAGTGCTTATCCTGACAGTGTACAATTACCTCTGTAAGTGAGGAGAAAATGTCCTTGTAGTCCTCCATGACTTTGTCCATCTACTATAGCCATGCAAGGGAGCCCTATTTTGAGGTTGTGGCCACAATATTATTCTTTCCCTGTGAGTGAGTTGTAAGGAAAATAAATTTCTTGGTTTGGGAAACAATCTTACCGCGCTGTTTTGCAGTAGTCAAAGAGATGACAGGAAGCGGTACTACCTCTGGTATCATGTACATGTTATTTCCCAAAGTAATAATAACAGCATGAGGCCTAGAATCATACACAAAATATCGCCTCCATAAGTATGGTTTGCCCAATAATACATCAGCTACATCAAGAGGAGCAACATCGCACAATACCTCATCCGTGAATGGCTTGATATTGTACGGAAGGCGACACTACTGGCAGACATGGAGATATCTACCTCGGTGAAGCCACCTGATTGTATACAGTTGCGGGTGCGCTATGGTCGGTAGGCCGAGCCGCTTCATTGCCTCTGCTGAAATGAGGTTCTTTTGGCTTCTGCTATTGACAAGGAATTGCAATGGAGAACCCTTCACCCACATCTGCGAATGGAAGAGGCACTACCCCTCCTCTGGATCCTCGGGATCCTCCCTCTAGATCTTGGTGGTGGCAACAATGGCACTGGGATCTGCATCAATGATCTGCTTCCCTTTTTCATTGTCTCTATCTAGTTCTAACTCAAGATCACAACATGCATCTGATTCGGGTTCCTTTAGTTCGGCCACCAATGATTGTTTGGACCGACACTCATTTGTGCTGCGAGTGGGGCTGTTATGAAATTCACACCACTTCCCTGTGTTCTTCTTTGGATTTGTGGTGTCATTCTGAGTCGCCCCACTTTGGCCTTTCCCCTTGTTCTATGGTTCGTGGGCGCCTTTCCGTAGCTTCGGATTCAGGGATCCAAAGTCTCGTTTCTTCTGCTTAAATTTCTGCTCGATCTTGGCAACATAGTGATATGTCGTGCCAAGCAGTGTAATGTTGAGGAACTCCATTTCCTCCTGAATGTGTCTGTGTAGCCAAATGCGGTACTTGAGCACCAAATGTCTCTTTGAATCTTTAATACCCAACTTTGTGAGTATGGTATGGAACAAATTCTTCATTTCGTGCACATATTGATCCCTTTGCTGCTGCAGCGTGGTCCATTGGATGTACTTGTCCTCATAGCTCCCCACAGGGTAATATTGTTCCTTAATGTCGTCTTGGAATGAATACCAAGTGGGTGCGACCAAGAACAGAAAGGATTCCCCCTTGTCATTTTTCTCAAAGTATGTTTCCCACCAATCCTTGACATTAGGGGTGGCTTTAAGGAGTGAAAAAAATAAACTTTACTCGGTCAGAGAATTCATGGACTCAAAAATACCCTTCTAGAAAATTCAACCATCTATCGATGACGTCTCTATCTATCTGGCCTTAAAATATAGGAATGTCAAATTTTACAGTTACCTTGAAGGGAGTGGCACCTCCACAGTGGCTGTTGGATGTAGATGCGCCGTAGATGGGTAGTCGTTGAAGGATCTGAGCAAAGTTATCCATCATTGCGTTCCTTTGTTTCTCGAGGGCATCCTCGAGCAATATTTTGATAGTATCTCTTGGTCCCTCGTCTTTCTTTTCTTCCACCATGGGAGGTCATCGAGGTTTGCGAGGCTGATCTTGCAAGGGTTCAACCAGATCGAGCCCTAAGTCCTTATGCCCTAACTGTATTGGGGACATGCAAAGAAAAACAGAGAAAGAGCAGACCACCCTAATACCACTTATCTAGATTTATGCAGGAACGCAATAATATACAAAAATAAACATAAACATAGAGATGTAGCGGAAATAAAACTTCATTTCATGAATATCATATAAAAGAAATATGCTTATAGACATAATGGAAATAAACATCGAGGGCACTAGTAGGCTTATTTCTAAGAAGAGATGTCGCGGATACATGCCTCTGAACTATGTTACAATGAGGCTCGAAGGCCTATTTATTGTTGAGAAACAATGCAAAGCCCTAAACATCCAAAAACCTAATCGTAGGAGATGAAGCAACAAAACTATGGGCCCCGTTTGGGTAAATTAGTGTTTCAACTTCCCGGGTACGTAATTTTGGCATACGATATCCATTTGACGCGCATCATACCTTGTTAGAAAGATCTATCCGAGAAGTATAACTTTTGGTGTAAGAAACATCAGTCCATGGACCCATGCTACTCTTGGCTTTCCCAAAAAACGTCGTTTAGGGCCTCAAAACGGCTTCAAAAGTTCTGGACCTGAAAAACTGCTAAAAATAGTAAGTTGTGCCAAAACTGAAAAACTGAAAGAACTAATGGTGCCAGTCCAAATGGAATAGGTGGGTGGCCACCAATATCCACGCGGTTCATTATAGCCTCCAAACGGCTCCGAAAGTTCAGGAACCGATAACCTGCTAAAAATAGTAAGTTGTGTTGAAAGTGAAATGCCGCAAGAATTAATGGTGCGGGTCCAAATGGAATAGGTGGGTGGCCACCGATATCCACCTGCATCATTCCTCCCTCCTTAGGAATAAATGGTCCCCATTGCATTGAGATCCTGAATAAGATGAGGCAAATTTTATTGAACTGGGTATTAGATTTTTCGAAGAGTTCATGGACCTGCAGGCGTACATGCTAGATGCGTTTAGTAAATTTGGTTTCTTTATTAGCCTTAGGCAGTACATCTGTGGATTTTTTCTGTGTAGTCGTATGAGGTATGGAAACATCAGCCCGTGGTGCATCGGGGGTCAGATCAATGGAATGATTGTCCTGACAGTGTAGAGGAACCTCTGTGAGTGAGGAGAAAATGTCCTCATATTCATCCATGACTTTGTCCATCTGCTGTAGCAGTGCAGGGGAGCTCTGTTTTGAGGTTGTGGCCACAATATTCTTCTTTCCCTATGAGTGAGTTGTGAGGAAAATAAATTTCTTGGTTTGGGAAACAATCTTACTGCGTTTTTTTGCAGAAGTCAAAGAGATGACAGGAGGTGGTACTACCTCTGGTATCTTGTACAAGTTATTTCCCGAAGTAATAATAATAGCATGAGGCCTAGACTCATACACAGCATGTCACCTCCATAAGTATGGTCATCCCAATAATACATCAGCTACATCAAGAGGAGCAACATCATGCAATACCTGATCCATGGCTTGATATTGTATGCAAGGCAGCATGGCTACGGGTGTGGTATAGTCGGTAGGTCGAGCTGCTTCATGACCTCTACTGAAATGAGGTTCTTTTGGCTTCCGCTATCTACAAGGAATTGCAGTGGAGAAACCTTCACCCACATCTGTGAATGGAAGAAGCACTCCCCCTCCTCTAGATCCTCGGGATCCTCCCTCTGGATCTTGGTGGTGGAAAAAATGGCACTGGGATCTGCATCAATGATCTTCTTCCCTTTGTCATTTCCTCTGCCTGGTTCTGACTCAGGATCAAAACATGCATTTGATTCGGGTGCTTTTATTTCGGCCACCAACGATTGTTTGTCTCAACACTCATTTGTGCTGTGGGTGGGGCTATTATGAAATTCACACCACTTCCCCATGTTCTTCTTTGGATTTGTGGTGTTGTTCTGAGTCGCCCTGCTTTGGCCTTGCCCCTTTTTCTGCAGTTTGGGGTGCCTTTCCCTAGCTTTGGATTCGGGGATCCAAAGTCTCGTTTCTTCTGCTTAAATTTCTACTTGATCTTGGCGGCATAGCAATATTCTGTGCCAAGTGATGTAATGTCAAGGAACTCCATTTCCTCCTGAATTTGCCTGTGCAGACAACTGCAGTACTTGAGCACCAAATTTCTCTCTGAATCTTTAATACCCAACTTTGTGCACAGTGTATGGAACAAATTCGTCAGTTTGTGCACGTCTTGATCCCTTTGTTGTTGAAATGTGGTCCATTGGATGTACCTGTCCTCATAGCTCCCCACGAGGTAATATTGTTCCTTGATTCCGTCTCAGAATGAATTCCAAGTGGGTGTGACTGAGAACAAAGAGGGTTGCCCCTCGTCATTTTTCTCACAATACGTTTCCCACTAGTGCTTGACATGGGGGGTGGGTTTAAGGAGTGCAAAAATAATATTTTCTATGTCGAAGAAATCATGGACTGAAAAATACCCTTCTAGCAAATTCAACCATCTATCGATGACGTCAATATCTATCTGGCCTTCAAATACAGGAATATCAAAGTTTACTTGTACCTTGAAGGGAGTGGTGCCTCCAGAGTGGCTGTTGGATGCAGATGCACCGTAGGTGGGCAGTCGTTGAAGGATCTAAGATCCATCATCGTGTTCCTTTGTTTCTTGAGGGCCTCCTCGAGCAATATTTTGATAGGATATCCTGCTCCCTCGTCTTTATTTTCTTTCGCCATGGGAGGTCGTCGGGGGTTTGTGAGGTTGATCTTGCAAGGGTTCAACTAGATCGAGCCTGAACTCCTTATACCCTCACTGCGTTGGGGACATGCAAAGAAAAACAGGGAAAGAGTAGACTGCTCTGATACCACTGATCAAGATTTATGTAGGAACGCAATAATATAAAGAAATAAACATAAACACAGAGATGTAGTGGAAATAAAACTTCATTTCATTAATATCACATAACAGAAATATGCTTACAGACATAATGGAAATAAACAGCGAGGGCAATGGTAGGCTTATCTCTGAGAAGAAATGTCATGGCTACATGCCTCTAAACTATGTTACAATGAGGCTCGAAGGCCTATTTATTTTTTAGAAACAATGCAAAACCCTAAATATCCAAAAACCTAACCGTAGGAGATGAAGCGCCAAAACTATGGGCCTCGTTTGGGTATATTGGTGTTTCAACTTCCCGAGGACATAACTTTGGCATAAAATCTCCGTTTAATGCATATCATACCTCGTTAGAAAGATCTATCTGAGGAGTACAACTTTTGGTGTGAGCAAGATCTCTTCATTTCCCATGCTACTCTCGTGTTTCCCAAAACCGTCGTTTAGGGCCTCAAAATGGCTCCGGAAGTTCAGGACTTGAAAAAATGCTAAAAATAGTAAGTTGTGCCGAAACTGAAAAACTGAAATAAATGATGGTGCAGGTCCAAATGGAATAGATGGGTGGCCACCAATATCCATGTGGCTTATTATAGCCTCCAAATAGCTCCAAATGTTCAGGAACCGACAACTTGCTAAAAATAGTAAGCTGTGCTGAAATTGAAAAGCTACAAGAATTGATGGCATGGGTCCAAATGGAATAGGTGGGTGGCCACTGATATCCACCTGGATTATTCCTCCCTCCTTAGGAAGCAATGGTCCCCATTGCGTTGAGATCCTCCATGAGATGAGGCAAATTCTGTTGATCTAGGTATTAGATTTGTCAAAGATGTCATGGACCTGTGGGCGGACATGCTAGATGCATTTAGTAAATTTGGTTTCTTTATCAACCTCAAACAGTACATGTGTGGATTTTATTTTTTTATTTGTATGAGGTATGGAAACATCAGGCGGCGGTGTGTTGAGGGTCAGATCAATGGAGCGCTTGTCCTGATATTGTAGAGTAACCTCTGTGAGTGAGGAGAAAATGTCTTTGTATTCCTCCATGAATTTTTCCATCTGTTGTAGTCGTGCAGGGGAGCCCTGTTTTGAGATTTTGACCACAATATTATTCCTTCCCTGTGAGTGAGTTGTGAGGAAAATAAATTTCCTAGTTTGGGAAACAATCTTACTGTGTTGTTTTGCAGTAGTCAAAGGGATGACAAGAGGTGGTACTACCTCTGGTATCCTGTAACATCAGCTACATCAAGAGGAGCAACATCACACAATACCTCATCTGTGAATGGCTTGATACTATATGGAAGGCGGCACTACTGGTGGACGTGGAGATCTCTTCTTGGGTGAAGCCACCCGATTGTATACGGTTGCGGGCGTGCTATAGTTAGTAGGCTGAGCCGCTTTATGACATCCGTTGAAATGAGGTTCTTTTGGCTTCCGCTATCAACAAGGAATTGTAGTGGAGAACCCTTCACCCACGTCTGTGAATGGAAGAGGTGCTCCCCCTTTTCTGGATCCTCAGGATCCTCCCTCTGGATCTTGGCGGTGGCAACAATGGCGCTGGGGTATGCATCAATGATCTGCTTCCCTTTGTCATTGCCTATGTCTCGTTTTGACTCGGGGTCAAAACATGCATTTGATTTGGGTGCCTTTAGTTCGGCCACCAATGATTGTTTGGCCCGACACTCGTTTGTGTTGTGAGTGGGGCTCTTATGAAATTCACACCACCTCCTCGTGTTCTTCTTTGGACTTGTGGTGTTGTTCTAAGTTGCCCCGCTTTGGTCATGCCCCTTGTTCTATTGTTCGGGGATCCAAAGTCTCGTTTCTTCTACTTAAATTTCTGCTCGATCTTTGCGGCATAGTTATATTCCATGCCAAGCGATGTAATGTCAAGGAACTCCATTTCCTCCCAAATTTGTCTGTGCAGACAGCTGTGATGCTTGAGCACCAAATGTCTCTCTGAATCTTTAATACCCAACTTTGTGCACAGGGTATGGAACAAATTCTTCAGTTCGTGCACATATTGATCCCTTTGTTGCTGTAGCATGGTCCATTGGATGCACTTGTCCTCATAGATCCCCATGGGGTAATATTGTTCCTTGATGCCATATGAGAACGAATTCCAAGTGGGTACGACTGAGAACAGAGAAGGTTACCCCTCCTCATTTTTCTCACAGTACGTTTCCCACCAGTCCTTGACATGGGGGGTGGCTTTAAGGAGTGAAAAAATAATCTTTTCTTAGTCGGAGAAATCATGGATTGAAAAATACCCTTCTAGCAAATTCAACCATCTATCGACGGCGTCTACATTTATCTGGCCTTCAAATACAGGAATGTCAAAGTTTACCTGTACCTTGCAGGGAGCGGCGCCTCCAGAGTGGTTGTTGGATGCAGATGGGCCGTAGGTGGGCAGCCGTTGAAGGATCTAAGAAAATTTATCCATCATCGTGTTCCTTTGTTTCTTGAGGGCCTCCTTGAGAAATATTTTGATAGGATCTCCTACTCCCTCGTCTTTCTTTTCTTCTGCCATGGGAAGTCGTCAGGGTTTGTGAGGTTTATCTTTCAAGGGTTCAACTAGATCGAGCCCTAACTCCTTATACCGTGACCATCTTGGGGACATGAAAATAAAAAGAAAGAAAGAGTAGACCGCTCTGATACCATTGATCTGGATTTATGCAGGAACGCAATAATATATAGAAATAAACATAAACACAGAGATGCAATGAAAATAAAACTTCATTCCATTAATATCATATAAGAGAAATATGCTTACACACATAATGGAAATAAACAGCGAGGGCATTGGTAGGCTTATCTCTGAGAAGAGATGACGTGGATACATTCCTTTGAACTCTATTGCAATGAGGCTTTATGGCCTATTTATTGTTGAGAAACAATGCAAAACCCTAAACATCTAAAAACCTAACCATAGGAGATGAAGCGCCAAAGTTATGGTCCCCGTTTGGGTAAATTGGTGTTTCAACTTCTCGGGGATGTAACTTTTTCATAAGATCTGTGTTTGACATGTATCATAGCTCATTAGAAATATCTATCCGAGTATAACTTTTGGTGTGATAAACTTTAGTGCATGGACCCATGTTGCTCTCGGTTTTCCCAAAAAACGTCATTTAGGGCCTCAAAACGGCTCCGGAAGTTCAGGACCCGAAAAACTGCTAAAAATAGTAAGTTGTGCCGAAATTGGAAGACTGAAAGAAATGATGGTGTAGGTCCAAATGGAATAGGTGGGTGGCCACCAATATCCACATGGCTCATTAGGGCCTCCAAACCGCTTCGAAAGTTCAAGAACTGACAACCTGCTAAAAATAGTAAGTAGTGCTAAAAGTGAAAAGTTGCAAGAATTGATGGTGTGGGTCCAAATGGAATACGTGGGTGGCCACCGATATCCATCTGGATCATTCCTCCCTCCTTAGGAAGCAATGGACCCCATTGCGTTGAGATCCTCCATTAGATGAGGAAAATTCTGTTGAACTGGGTATTAGATTTGTCGACGATGTCATGGACCTGCGAGCGGACATGCTGGATGCATTTAGTAAATTTGGTTTCTTTATCAGATTCAAATAGTACATGTGTGGATTTTCTTTGTGTAGTCTTATGAGGTATGGAAACATCATGCGGCATTGCGTCAGGGGTCAGATCAATGGAGTGCTTGTCCTGACAGTGTAGAGGAACCTCTATGAGTAAGGAGAAAATTTCCTTGTATTCCTCCATGACTTTGTCCATCTACTGTAGCCGTGTAGGGGAGCCCTGTTTTGAGGTTGTGGCCATAATATTCTTCTTTCCATGTGAGTGATTTGTGAGGAAAATAGATTTCCTGGTTTGGGAAACAATCTTACTGCATTGTTTTGCAGTAGTCAAAGAGATGATAGGAGACGGTACTACCTCTGGTATCCTGTACAACTTATTTCCCAAAGTAATAATAACAACACGAGGCCTAGACTCATATAAAGCATGTCACCTCCATAAGTATGGTTGGCCCAATAATACATCAGCTACATCAAGAGGAGCAACATCACAAAATACATCATCTGTGAATGGCTTCATACTGTACGGAAGGCAACACTGCTGGCAAACACGGAGAACTCTCCCTGGTTGAAGCCACCCAATTTTATACAGCTGCGGGTGTGCTATGGTCAGTAGGCCAAGCTGCTTCACAAGGAATTGCAGTGGAGAACCCTTCACCCACATCTGCAAATGGAAGAGGCACCCCCCCTCCTTTGGATCCTAGAGATCCTCCCTTTGGATCTTGGTGGTGGAAACTATGGCACTAGGATCTGCATTAATGATCGTCTTCCCTTTGTCATTGCCTCTATCTAGTTCTGACTCAAGATCAAAACATGCATCTGATTCGGGTGCCTTTAGTTTAGCCACCAACGATTGTTTGGCCCTACACTCATTTGTGTTGTGGATGGGGCTCTTATGAAATTCACACCACTTCCCCGTGTTCTTCTTTGGATTTGTGGTGTTGTTCTGAGTCACCCCACTTTGGCCTTGCCCCTTGTTCTGTTGTTCGAGGGTGCCTTTCCCTGGCTTTAGATTCGGGGATCCAAAGTCTCGTTTCTTTTGCTTAAATTTCTGCTTGATCATGGTGGCATATCGATATGTCATGCCAAGTGATGTAATGTCATGGAACTCCATTTCCTCCTGAATGTGTTTGTGCAGAGAGCTGCGGTACTTGAGCACGAAATATCTCTCTGAATCCTTAATACCCAACTTTGTGTGTAGGGTATGGAACAAATTCGTCTGTTCGTCCGCATCTTGATCCCTTTGCTGCCGCAGTGTGGTCCATTGGATGTACTTGTCCTCATATCTCCCCATGGGGAAACATTATTCCTTGATGTCATCTTGGAATGAATTATAAGTGGGTGTAGCTGAGAATAGATAGGGTTCCCCCTCGTCATATTTCTCACAATACGTTTCCCACTAGTGCTTGACATGGGGGGTGGCTTTAAGGAGTGCAAAAATAATATTTTCTCGGTCGAAGAAATCATTGACTGAAAAATACCCTTCTAGAAGATTCAACCATCTATCGACGGCGCCTGCATCGATATAGCCTTCAAATATAGGAATGTCAAATTTTACCTATACCTTGAAGGGAGTGGTGCCTCTAGAGTGGTTGTTGGATGCAGATGCGCCATAGGTGGGCAGTAATTGAAGGATCTGAGAAAAGTTATCCATCATCGTGTTCCTTTGTTTCTCGAGGCCCTCGAGCAATATTTTGATAGGATCTCCTGTTCCCTCATCTTTATTTTCTTCCACCATGGGAGGTCATCATGGTTTGCGAGGTTGATCTTGCAAGGGTTCAACCAGATCGAGCCCTAACTTCTTATACCCTAACTGTGTTTGGGTCATACAAAAAAAAATAGAGAAAGAGCAGACCACTCTGATACCACTGATCCATATTTATGTAGGAATGTAATAATATATAGAAATAAACATAAATACAGAGATGCATCGGAACTAAAACTTCATTTCATTAATATGAAATAACAGAAATATGCTTACAGACATAATGGAAATAAACAGCGAAGGCGCTGGTAGGCTTGTCTCTGAGAAGAGATGTTGCAGCTACATGCCTCTGAAATGTGTTACAATGAGGATTGAAGGCCTATTTATTATTAAGAAACAATGCAAAACCCTAAACATCCAAAAACCTAATCGTAGGAGATGAAGCGAAAAAAACTATGGGCCCCGTATGGGTAAATTGGTGTTTCAACTTCCCGAGGATGTAACTTTGGCATACAATCCCTATTTGACGGATATCATACCTCATTAGAAAGATCTATCCGAGGAGTATAAATTTTTATGTGAGCAAGATCAGTACAAGGAATCATGTTGCTTCTATTTTCCCCAAAAAACGTCGTTTAGGGCCTAAAAACGGCTCTGGAAGTTTAGGACCCAAAAATCTGCTAAAAATAGTAATTTATGCTAAAACCGAAAAACTGAAAGAACTAATGGTGCGGGTCCAAATGGAATAGGTGGGTGGCCACCAATATCCACGTGGCTCATTAGGGCCTCCAAACGGCTTCTTCATCTCGAAGTTAAGTTGAATCATTTAACATTTTTATTTTATTCGGATATTTATAACTTCACGTTTTCCGAATGCCCTCTGTTGAACGAGTAAAACAAGTAGGCGTCGAAAGTTTTCACATCACCAGGGGAATCCCAAAGAATATATGTCCTTTTTCCTAACTTTCGAAATCAGGCATAAAGCCTCATCGGTCTATACCATATCCAAAGTCTGGCCCCAAGGCTCGCGCCCGAGTCATACCTCATCTTCTCCAAGGTAGGCACATGACTCAGTACTCCATGGAGTAGTACTTCAGACATCTTGAAGGTTTCCCCACTCCCTCCATAGTCACTAAGGTGCACAACCTCAGGAATCGAAGTCCTTTAACCCCCACCAAAATTCAGCAACCCAATCCAATATTAAGCACTTGGCCTACAATATCAGGCACTTTGGCCTCCTCAAGATGGTCTCATAGACCCTCAAGAGTTATCCATCAAAAGTTATACAAGACAAATGAACCACTGGCATCTGTAGTGTTGGTTGAATTTGTGTCCAACCCATATCGTGTTACATATTCTCCCTCGTAGGTATGGGCTCCCATGAGATCATCAAATAAACCAGACCTCTCAGCTCATTTTTGTATTTCCTGTCAATAACCACATCTCAACAGACATCCCATGCATTATTTATATTTATAACATCATGGAGCTAACTCACATGCCCACTCTTTCATGCCATCATGATAACATAACATTATTGTTATCACAAAATCCTACATGTCATATATCTACATACAATTACCACATGCTTCACATCATAATATCATCATAAGTTATAACATCAACATATCAACATCAAAGACATATCATCACATCACATAATAAATGAACAATTGGTGTCAACATACCTCATGTTATAACATCATAAATACTATGCCACATTATTCATATCATATCCCTTATGACCATACAACATCATTATCATAACAACTAAATAAATATGTGCATCATTATCATTATACCATCATATCATGAAACATCATTAATATGAAAATCATCTCAATAATGCACTATAGGCATCATTATCATGATTCATTAGAAAAAAATCAATTTCATTTGCTTGTATAAACAATGAATACCAGCTATAAGGTAATATTATTCAACATACCTCTAGGATATAGGCTATTTTTTATTTTTTATTTTAACCGAAGAGAGTAGGAGTATTGTGTTAATTTGAGCCTATACGTGTCAAAAAACCGGGAGATTTACAAAAACAATTTAGAGCCACCTATGGGCATCATAATTTTCATTTTGTTCAACCAAGCCCAAATTTATCATCCCCAAAATTAAAAAATTCCCCGTCACTTCTTAACTACTGCTATATATCCTACAATACTTATTCAAAAAATATTTACATTTATATTTTGACATCGCAAAACAAGCAAAAAAAAACACTTGGTACTAACTACTACATTGGCGTTGGGCTATTGAGATCGTTTCCTGTGATTTATTCATCCGACCTCAGGCTTTTCACTACCAGTTTGAGCTGAAGGTTCTCAATTTGTAGACACAAAGCGTCAATTTCATCTTCTAGTTGACTAATTCTCTCATTCTTTTCTAACTATCGTTCTTGCATCTCGAGAGTCTCCTTTTGTTGTTGATGAATACACCTTTGAATTATCACCAACCCTTCTTTTATTTCCACATGCTCTTTATCAAATATATCGCATTCGTGGTGTCACCTCCCTCTATCCTTCATAATGCACCTCGACGTTCTGCCTAAACAAGGTTGATGGTGGCCCTAGGAACTTGAAACCGAGCTACCTTCCTCTGCTAGACTCAAATCTTCCATATCGGCCGCGGGGGGGGGGGGGGGGGGTGACCAAAACTGTGGAACCAAGAGAGAATAAGGAAAATGGAACCAAAGGAAGAATAAAAAATCCCCTAGAAGGTTGCATGGGACTGACAAGAAATGACCTATAACAACAACCAATTCACACTTGCAAACGTTATTATTCCACCCTCCGTACCAACCACTTCGGATATATCCTTATTACCTAATTCTCCAATTATGCCACCCTCAATAGTGACCAATTCATTCCCATGACTACCCTTTGAAACCACAGCCATGCAAATTACCTAGACCTTCCCACTACCCATACTTCCCAGACTACCCTGACCCTGCCACTAGATCCTAATTAAGTTGGAAGACCACAGGACAATGGCAAGCTGATTCTTTTTGTAGAGGATCATACCATTATTTCTTCTTATATAGATAATTATGATCATAAACCTAAAGCATAATTAATGAACTATAATCGTTCCTCTTAAATCTCAATTCTCTTCCATAATTCCTCTGATCTTGAAAACAACCTCCAACTCGTGCAGCCTCGACTTCCCTCACACGAATTGAACACACCAAACTAGATGGATTAATTTCACATGTTTGTTTCTTGATTTCTTCGGTTGCAGAGACAAATCTGAGGAGCATTAACCAGGACTCCCACACTTATACTTAATTGATTCCAAGTGTAGCACTAACCCAAGGAAAACAGACACATGACATTGTAAACCAGATGTCACACCGAGGAGGGGCACCACGAGGAAAGAAAAAGGGTAAGGGGATATGAAGGCCAATGGGACAAGGGTGTGGGAAAAAGGGTAGAGGGTGACGAGGAAAGGTCAACAAAGGTGGACAAGACAGAAGGATAAGGGGGGTGAGGAGGATGGGGTGGAAGAGAGGGAGACGGAAGGGGCGGGGGGTGAGAAGAGACAGAGGGGGAGGAAGGGGCAGCGAGGGAGGAAGTGATTCGAGCTAATAAATATTGGGCAAGTGAACTTTATGATATCCATCCTATTTTATCTCTTTTTCCTACCAAAATCAACCTTAACTACCAATATTTTGAGTTTCATATCAACCATTAGGGGATGGTAAACGATCCCACTATGTCATTCACCTCGATGCTTTCTTCTTTCATCCTACAAGACAAGTTGGCTTGCTTTTCAGCTTCCTTATTCTGACCTCTTAGGATATGGAAAAACTTTACTTGTTCAAAAAAAGGTTTCATTCCCTAAGTTCTCTTGATTATTTGGTTCAATTTATTGTTTTGAGCTGTTGAATTGTAGTTCATATTCTTTATAATCAATAGGGAGTCTCCTAGGATATACATATCCATGATTCCCTTTTTCTTGTCCACAGAGATCCTGAGGAACAATCCATATGACTCGGCTTGATTTTTTGTCTTCATTCTGAGTCCCTAGGAAAATCTATCTTCTATGATTCCATTGGGTTTATTGAGAATCCCTCCCCCTCCTTCCACCCAAAGATTTCCTTTTTATGCTCCATCAAATTAGAGAATCCAGTTTTTCGAAGATCTCATCCAATCCACAAATCCTTCAGAATACCATCTAAGGATCCAGGAAGGGCATGAAGGAGGGGCTTTTGTAGAGGATTGGAGAGTTTGGGGGCATACCCAAGGAGCGATCCATATTGTTTCTACTTTATCTAGAAATGGGTCTATTGTGCGGAGATGTAGTTCCATACAAGACAAAATGGCTTTAAGAGTTGTGGTACTAGCTATCATGTGGGTCATTTTGAAGATCACTTTATTCCTTGTTAGCCATATTTTCCAGCAAACATACTTGGGAAGAGCGATCCATATCTCCTTGAAGGAGCTTTTGGCCTGAAGGGAGCCCAAATAGAATTTGGGCCATGAGTTAAAGAGATAAAGGAGATCAGAAGGCCATGTTGTTCTGAGGAAAAGTGGACCTAGGTCCACCGACCGAACTTCCTTTGCAACCTGACAATGGAGAAAGAGGTGGGGAATTGAACCTTCAAACTTTTCACATAATGAACATATAGATGGCCCAATGTGACCTATTTTATGAAGGTTCTCATATATGAGAATTTTTTTATGAGCTAACAACCAACAAAAGAAATTTAACTTGGGATAGAATTTGGTTTCCAAATTTTATTCCAAACTGAGTAATTTGGAAGGATTTGGGCATTGAACATCAGATAGTAGTATAATTCTTTAACCATAAAATTGGAATTTTTCCAACCCCACCTATCCACAATTGAATACATAATAGGGATGAAAACTCTTAATTCTTTGATAATATTTTCTCTTAATGATAACAACTCGGTCGAGATGTTATCCAACTTCCACTACATCCACAGACCCTGATGATCCCAATCCAAAATTTTATTGAAATGTACCACCCCATTTTGCCCCAAATGGATCTGAAGAGGATTGAGAGAATGATCCAAACCCAGAGGTTGAAGCCCCAAAATTGAGCCTGAAAAAAATTATGTAGTGTCTCCTTTACCTGGAATTTTACATAAACTATTCCCTGTAATGTCTGATGAATATCTCATCAGTTTCCACATTGGAGAGCCCTGAATCACATCCATTCTCCATTCTCTGTGGTTATGTTGATTTATATACTTTTCTCTCATCATTTGCATCCACCATTGATCCAGCTTCATGGTCATGATCCAGTAGAGCTTGGCCCCCATTACCATATTCATCATCATTGGGTCCCTTATTCCAAGCCCTCCATGTTTTTTAGGTGCACTTACAATTTTCCAATTTACCAAATGGTATTTTTTGGTTTATGTCTTTCCTCCCTCCCACATAAATTTTCTAATATAAATCACCAATTGATGCAACACCCTTGGGAGCTTGCAAGGAAGAGAATTGATACAACAGGATAGCTAAAAGCACTGACTTCACTAAGATTTCCTATCCTACATAGTTGAGCCAGATTCCTCCCCAATTCACTATTTTAGATTCGATTTTTTCAAGGACTTTTTACTAGGCATTGAGAGCAGATATTCTTAGGAAAATAGTAACCCTAGATAATTAAAGTATTTCCAGTCTCTTATGTTCTGAAACCTAGAATTTAGTCTATTGGTTTCTTTCTGGGGGGAGATGTTCCACCTGTATATATGACTTTTGCTGTCATTTATGGCACCTCCTGGTGCACTTAGGAAACGATTGAGATTTCCTTTGAATCACTTGAAAATAACAAAAGAGGCATATCCCAAAAAAATTGTGTCATCCGACAACTTCCCATGATTAATACTTATAATTCCATCTTTATATATGATTCCCGAAGGCATAATATAATATTGATCTTGCTCCAATCTTCTACTCATTGTTCCTTCCAAATAAAATGGGAGAGAGGACAGCCTTGGCACAACCTCCTAGAGGATTTGACTAAAATGGCCAATGTACCATTAACCAATGGTGTGATCCAAGGAGAATAAATACAGAGGGTCGTCCACCTTATAAATCTTTCATCAAACCCCATTTTTTTAAACTTTCAATAGGAGGTTATGTCTGACTTTGTTGAAATAATTTTCCATGTCTACCTTTATTATCATTCCTTGATCACCTCTTCTCCAGCTCGAGTCAATGGCCTCTTGGAGAAAAAGAATATTATCAAAAATTTTCCTCCCTAGAGCAAACCCCCCTTGTTGGGTGATATCAAAAGAGGAAATAGAGGTTTGAGCCTCAAGGAAAACAACTTCAAGAAAATTTTATAAGATACATTATAGAGGGATATAAGATGAAATATGGAAAAGGAGGATGGATTCGACTCTTTGTAAATTAAATATAAGAAGGAAGTATATATTCCACCACCCATAATGAATCTCTTAAAGGAGTAACCAAACATTATACAAATATATTTATTAATCACCTCCCAAAATTTCTGATAGAAATTGGTTGAGAATTCATCCAGGCTAGGGGCCCTTTCAGGGGGAAAGGAGAAGACAATTGCCTTAATATCCTCAGTTGATGGAGCAAATACCATTTCTTTGTTCATGTTCGTCGAGACCATTACAAGGATACCTTCTAGGAAATAATCCTCATTCTCAACATCCTGCATAGGGTCCACCTAATAGAGGCTACTGAAATGCTCCACCGTTTCTCTCTTTATTTCTTCAAAATAATTTATAGTCTTCCCTCCATAATTCATCTGAGCTATGTTGTTTTTTATTTCCCTAAAATTGGTTTTCTTTTGGAAGGAATTTGTGTTTCTATCCTCAACCAACATCTAATTTTTTTCTGGATTTCAGTCTGCAATACTCTTCTTCTCTTCTGAGATTAGCGTGGAGGGCCTTGAAGTTCTCAGCTACTTTTTGGAAGTTTGCTAGGTTTACCTTAGAAGTTTCGATTTGTCCCTGTAAAAGGTTAATTTTTGTTCCATTTCCTTTATTTCATATTGTCTTTTAGGTTTATTTTCTTTTATCCATTTTTTAATGTCTCCTTTCAAGCTTTTTATTTTGGTTTCCCATATAGTGATCGAGTTTCCCTCGACCCACCATGACCAAGAGAGGGAGACCACGTACAGGAACCCAGGAGATTCCAACCATAATGGGGAGTACCAAAAGGGGATAGGGACCAGGTTAAGGGATAGGGAGTTTAGGAATTTGATCAGGCTATGGTCTGAGCCTTCCATGGTAGAATGGAGGACTTTAGGCAAAGGATTAAGACATGAATGCTATCAGAGCCTAGAAAATGTGCAAGCCTAGCAACAATGTGATCTGGTCCAAATCGTTTATTATTCCATGTATAGAGAAATTTGTGAGGCTTGAAATCAAATAGGTTTAGGTTTAGGATAATATATTCTACATTCTCCTGAAGGGCATATCTTACAGTCGACCTCCCCTTTTCTCATGTCTGCCCATTTTGGTATTAAAATCTCCTCCAAAAATGCACTTTCGACCATACTCTGTACCTTTTAAATCCATCAAATATTTCTAACATTCTTGTTTATCTCAAAAATGAACATTCATGTATAAATTGATCACAGTGATGATTTGATGCATCTCTAAAATATTAAAAGAAGTTGTTATCCAATGGGTGGTTTTTGGATTCCTGATCAGATTGAGATAAAGGCTTAAGGATTAGTGAAAATTTCAAAGTGCTAAAAAATGCTTCAAACCAAGATGAGAGCATAGAGCTCGTCACCAGGATTCCAATGCAACTCATTTAATCAAATTATGAGTTCGTATGATTGAGTTATGGCCTGCTTTTTGCTTTCCAAAACAGGTTCAGAATCGAATTGACTAGTAGAGTGGGATTCAAATTGGTGGCTGTCATGGAGTCTTGAATTCTACATATAACATCGGGTATTTCATAGCTGTGGAAATATTGAAGGAGGAAAAAACAGTAAGTTCAAATTGCAAAACGAAGCGAGCGAAGCAACAACGAGGATGGATGGACAAGCATACATCACATCGGTGATTGCTATGTTTACCATTCATTTATCGCAAGTGAAAATATATATATTGTGATGTGAAGAAGGGCAAGTAGGTGAGGACCATTAGATGGGACACATATCAACAACAGACGACGAGTCGCGATGTCGCATTTCAAAAATACTAACAGATATAGTTAATAGTTCCCAACTTGAATTGGTTGCGACGTGGTAAGATTTGAAATTTGCGTTGTGACGAGGGAATGCCACATGCTAGCATTATGCAAGAGCGCACTTCGCAAGAGTTATGGTTTATCGATATCGGTAGAGTGGTAAAATTGCGGGGGAGTGATTGTGATGTGCCGTGATTGGTTGGCATGTTGTGGGACCCGAGAACCCTGTTCTACGTGTATGTAAAGCTATTTAAGGTTATGTGCATTCTTTTATAAAGCGCGTTGTTGGTTGCTTCACGTATGTATGTAAATAAACTCCGCAATTGTATTGCGCTGTGTTCTGAATAAGCCACTTAACGGTTGGGGGTGCGCATGTGGCCACCATCCTAACCGTAACGTTTAAATGTGCGGCTTAATAGGTGTATCAGATATGGGGGTGCCAAATTTGGCGGTCAGCCCTAATCTAACTCTATTTAACTGGAAGTTCTCCATATTTAGTGGAGTTTTCCTAGGAGATATTGGGAAAAAAGTGTAGAAGGCTCAATTTTCGACCATTCTGAGTGAATGAAGAGTCATTATTGACTAATTCGATCATTATAGAGCCACTGGTAAGGTTTTCAAATCCATCTGAGGACTTCTAAGCATGATTTTTTTTCAGTGAATTTCTAAGGGCCATAAGGAGCCAATAGGAGAATGAGGCCTAGCCAAGGCAACTAGATGCCATTATCAGGAAAAAAATAGTCATTTCTGACTATCTTGAACCTTATGAATCCAATGATGGGGTTTGCAGAATAATTTGGAGACTTCTAGAGCTAGAAGAAGCCACAGGGAATTTTCAAGGAGCCTAGTGCCACCAAGTGTTGGAGGCATAGAACGGGGAGCCTAAGTTCATTATGAGCAAATGAACAACCTATTTTGGATGATTGATATGTGTTGGAGATAGTAGAATAGGTTTTAGGAGTATAAGAGGACTTCTAGGAGATTTTTTTCCACATAGAAGCTCAGGTAAGCTCAAGGACACCGACCAAAGAGGTCAAGCCCAAGGGAGCCTAGGCCCATTTACATATATTAAGCAGTCAATCCAGGCATATTTTGGTATTCTAAACCGATTGGTACAGTCCAAACAACCATTGGAGTTGAGAATAATCTTGTAAAATAAATTGACCATCTTAATCCCAAAGAGCCAAGCCCATTGACGGAGGCTTAAGGAGACGTAGCCCAAGTGTTGAGGGTAAAATCCTTTATTATGTTTTTTGTTATGTGTTGTTGGTTAATTTGTTGCAATTTATGGTTGTTGTACATGTTTTTAATCAGCTTAAATAAATGTTTAATTTCTCACACATAAAGCCTTAAACCAATTAAAACACATACACCTGAATCAAGAATTCAATTCCGCACATACATGTATAAGCAAGATCCTTAGTTTGCTTTAATTGAGTGGGAGGTGCTTGCATAGAAAAACAAGTCAGCCACCCATATCAAATTAGGTTGGTATTAGAGCACTAGGTTTCTTTTGCTTGTTTGACTTGAAGGGTTTTTAATAGTGCAAAGAATTTAAATGTTTGCAAATTGACTTATGCTTACAAGTTTGAGTTTGCTAGAGGTGAAGGGGAGCTACTGCTAGCTAATTTTAGAACAATACAAGAAGGAAGAAGGCTAAAAGCAGCCTCCTTACCCAAAGGACATCAAGGCAACCCTTGAAGCATAAGAGGGATTGTTTGCAAAAGAGGTTGCTTGAAGAAGATATACAAGTTGCAGAGAAGAGCTTGAATCTACAGCCAAATTTTTTTTGAAGCTTTGTGAATTTTTGTTAAAGTTCTTTAATTAATTTACATAGTGATGACAACTTCATCAAGTGATGTTTCAAAATCCTCCTTCTTTGCAAGACTCTTTGATAAAGAGATGAATCAGGACTTTCACATCATGAAAGATATGGTGCAACAGTTGTATGAAGATGTAAGGAGAGCACTAAACTTCAAGGAAAAATGGTTTCTATGAAGAAAGAGAAGCAAGAACTTCTTCAAAAGATGCATGAGATGGAAATCCAGCTCCATGATTCCAAATAAGCCTTAGCCAAGCATGTGTTTTAAGAAGAGGTAAATAATTCAAATTTGTCTTCAATTTCCTCTCAAGATAAATGTGTAGGTTCATTTGAAAAACACACTAGAGGAATAAGGTCCAAATTGATGATCAAAATGGGCTATGAAGGTAAGGGATTAGGAAAACATGCACAATGCATGGTTGAGCCTATTATAATTGAGGAAAGGCCTAAGTATTTGGGTCTTGGCTATGGACAATTTTATGGAGAAAGTTCTAAAGCCATGAAGGCACTTGAAACAGTTCCAAGAAGGACTTTTATTGCAGGTTCAAAACCTCAAACATGTAAAGTCTGCAATCAAGATGAATGAGATTGTTTGAAACCCATGTTGCAGCAAGATGCTTGTAGACATGTAGCTTATGGTGAACAAGAGAGTTGTGACAACTCTAAGG
The DNA here is from genome assembly GCA_034641835.2 of Pinus albicaulis. Classification (NCBI taxonomy): domain Eukaryota; kingdom Viridiplantae; phylum Streptophyta; class Pinopsida; order Pinales; family Pinaceae; genus Pinus; species Pinus albicaulis. Next base: position 42,020,765 of record MU968359.1, read on the forward strand.
ACATGAAAAATTTTGTTGGTCTTCAAAAGAGAGTTGGAACCTCTTCAACTTCATATTCTCAAGAAGGTGAAAAATATGGAAATTCAAAGCAGCATTCAAGGTATAATTCTTCCCATAATCATGTTGTTTATGACTATGTTAAACATGAAAATTTTGCATGCATGATTGGGAGAAAGAGTTGTTGTTCCTATTGTGGTTTGTATAACCATAAATTTCAAAATGCTGGAAGAGAATGAAAACATACAGGAAACAGTCGAAGTGAAGGCGACTTGCACAGAAGATGCAAAATATTTGCACACATTTCCATAAAAAGGGACATCTCATTTCCCAATGTTGGACATTGCATCCAACCACCCATCCCAAGCACATGATGCAAGAGGATAAAATGCTGGCGAGAATGTGACCAGAAATTCCGTCATTGATGTGAGTCCAGATGATTCACAAGAAGAAGATGTTCAGCAAGAAAAATCGCCATTCAAGTGGGTTGGCAAGAAATGGCTCGATTTCTTGACCAAGTAAGGCATGCATTTACTTTGTACATAGATGCAAATTTCAGCCTTATTTATTCATTAATTTTTGTTGAAAGTATGACAAGTGGCAACAGATTATCACAACTTGTATGATGCAAGATTGCATGTGAAAGTTGTTCTGTTGAAGGAATTTCTTTTTGTTGCAAAAATTTCACCAAGATGGTGTAAAATATGGGTATGTCACTCATTTATGTTGCAGCAATTTCTCATTCAGTTCAGCTCTTATGATCACTCATATTTTTTGGGTTTTGTACTTAATTGTATTTTAAAGAGAGAGTTGAAGAGTGTACATATGCATGAGATTTTGTATATGTAAATAGAGGACTTTTGATAAGTTCATGGTAAATAGATGCATGCATGAGTGTTGTCAATATGTATCATGTTGTATATCGACTTGTGTTGATTGTATTGCACATTTCATGTCGACTTGTTGTTGATGTCGCATGTTGCACGACTTATGTTTTAGTTGAAGGTGTTTGTCGATTGTGATTCAATAAATGGATACACCAATGTGCAAGAGGATCACCATGTATGTGATGTTACAGGAAGGTAACAATAAGTGCTTTGAAGAAGCAAAAAGAGGTGGTCTTCATTTCAATTCTTGCATAATATTTTCTTTTCAAGATTGATCATGTGTTCTTGTGACAAGATGTTGCAGGAAGTTTTGGTCCATTCAGTGAAGAAGTGTACAAAATTCAAAGTGATTTGCAGCCATTGCAGAACAAGCTAGTTTCTTGTGTTGACACCAAGAGTTCACTCATATTGCAAGCTTAATTTGGATAAGAGGATTTCCAAGAAGAAGCTTGTATGCCTTTGTTGCAAGAGGGACTTCATTCTCAGTGGGAAGGATAACAGTTTTCCAAGAAAATAGAGAGAACAGTGGTACATCAGGGTATGCATCAGTTTACAGTAGCCAACAATGTTGAAGTGGGTTAGCAACAACTAGAGAGCAGTGGTCAAGAGACATAGCCAGTTGCGGTGCAAGGCATGTCAGGGTGATTTCTAAAGAGACTTTTCAAGAAAAATAAGTTGATATAACTTCAAAGAAGAAGAGTGTTGAAGCTCAAGAAGAAAATTATTAGCTTTTGTGGGTCCAAAATCCCATCAGTGGGAAGGAGTGATCAGATTGGGATCAAGGCCTAAGGATTAGCTAAAATTTCAAAGTGCTCAAAAATGCCTCAAACCAAGAAGAGAGCGTAGATCTCATCATCGGGATTCTAACGCAACTCATTTCATCAAATTTTGAGTTCGTATGATTGATTTATGACCAGTTGTTCGCTTTCCAAAACAGATTCAGAATTGGAATGACCAGCAGAGTGGGATTCAAATTGGTGGCTGTCATGGAGTCTTGAAATCTGCATATAGCATTGGGGATTTCACAGCCATGGAAATGTTTAAGGAGGAATAGATAGTAAGTTCAAATTGCAGAATGAAGTGAACAAAGCGACAACGAGGACAGATGGACGAGCGCACATCGCATCGGATATTGTTATGTTTACCATTCATTCATCGCAAGTTAAGATATATATCTTGCGATGCGAAGAAGGGCGAGTAGGTGAGGACCGTTAGATCGGACGTAGATCAACAACGAACGATGATTTGCAATGTCACATTTCACAAATATTAATAGATATCGTTAAGAATTTTCAAGGTAAATTGGTTGCGACATGTGTGGATAAGATTTGAAATCCGTAATGTGACGAGGGAATGCCACGTGTTGGCATTGTGCACGAGCGCACTTCACAAGAGTTATGGTTTATTGATATCAGTAGAGTGGTAAACTTGCGGGGGAGTGATTGTGATGTGTTGTGATTGGTTGGCATGTTGTGGGACTCGAGAACCCTGCGTCGCATGTATGTAAATCTATTTAAGGTTATGTGCATTCTTTTATAAAGAGAGTTGTTGGTTGCTTCACATATGTATGTAAATAAACTCTGCAATTGTATTCTGTTATGTTCCGGACAAGCCACTTAATGGTTGGGGGTGCGCATGTGGCCACCACCCTAACAGTAATGTTTAAATTCGTGGCTTAAAAGGTGCAGCAGATAAGGGTGCACCAAATTTGGCGGTCAGCCCTAATCTTACTCTAGTTAACTGGAAGTTCTCCATATTTAGTGGAGTTTTCCTAGGAGATATTGGGAAAAAGTGTAGAAGGCTCAATTTTCAACCATTATAAGTGAATGAAGAGTCATTCTTAACTAAATCGATCATTCTAGAGCCATTGGTGAGGTTTTCAGAGCTAGCTAAGGACTTCTAAACATGATTTTGCTTCAGAAAATTTCCAAGGGCCACCAGGAGCCAGGAGCAGAATGAGGCCTAGCCGAACGCTGCTATGTTGAAACTGATGAATGTGAAGCAGGTGCCTACTAAAGCGGGGTGGGAGGGCACGTCTCAAAAGGGAACCCACTCCGAATGCTGCTCCAGATTTAAAATGAGCATAACTCGGTCAATATAACTCGGAATATTTATTATAACTTGTTTTTGGAAATGGAATGATCATTCTTCATATTTTTGTGTGTTTGAAACCACTATCTGGAGACTCTAGACTCTCAGATTCGTGCTGGAACTGTCTCGCCATCACAAAATCTGAAAAAATAAAATAAAAATAAAAAATAAAAAAATAAAAAAAAAATCGTTGATTTTAAATCAACAATGACTCCCACATCCGGACTCCGATTCGATTGATTGTTTCTTTAAAATTGGGTGATTTTTCAAGGGGAACTCAAATCTATAGCCATTTCTCTGAAATTTCACACTAAAAACTGCAGAAAATGACAGGAGAGCCATCGTCCACGAATTATCGTCAAAACATTTTCTGCAACATTGCTGATTTAGAATCAGCGATATCTCCGTCATCCGAACTCCAATTTGGCCGATTTTTTTTTTGAATTTGGGTATTTTTCTGAAAGGAATCCAGATATGGTCTTCAATTTTTTTAAATTTTCACCAAAATTTTCAGATCTAATCTTCAAACTCGCCGCCCAAGAAATTCATGGAGTTTGCTGAAGATTGCTGCCAAAAATTGAAACTGAAATATGCTTCAAACCTTCATTCTCATGTATTGGTAACCTGAATCTGATACCACTGATCCAGATATTGGGGAGAGACACCCAAGATCTACATTGTGGTGGACAATCTGTTCTTTTACAAACTGAGGCTTGTTATTTATAGTCTTTTTTGAGTTACAATACCATGTGTAGATACCATAGGTGGATACCATGGATTAAAACCATGGTTCAATACCATGGGTAGATACCACTTACAATGCCATGGGTAAATTCCATGTGTGGATGAATACCATGTGTGGATACATACCATGGGTGGATGAATATCATGGATAGATGTCACTTACAATACCATGGGTGAATAAATACAATGGGTGGATGAATACCATGGGTCAATGACATTTACAATATCATGGCTGAATTCCATGGGTGGATGGATAACATGGGTAGATGCATACCATGGGTGGATGCCATTTTCCATTCAGATCACAGGGAGCCCAGTGCCACCAGGTGTTGGAGGCATAGAACAGGGAGCCTGAGTTCATTCTGAGTGAATTAACAACTTATTTTGGATGATTGATATGTGCTAGAGACAGTAGAACATGTTTTAGGAGCATAAGATGACTTCTAAGAGATTTTGTGCCATAGAGAAGCTCAGGGAAGCTCAAGGACACCAATCGAAGAGGTCAAGCCCAAGGGAGCCTAGGTCCATTTCCAGAGATTGAGCAGTCAATCCAGGGGTATTTTGGTATTCTAAACCTATTGGTACAATCGAAAAAACCATTGGAGTTTAGCATCATCTTGTAAAATAAATTAACCATCTTAACCCCAAAGAGCCAAGTCCATTGACGGAGGCTCATGGAGACGTAGCCCAAGTGTTGAGGGTGAAATCCTTTATTATGTTTGTTGTTATGTGTTGTTGGTTAATTTTTTGCAATTTATGGTTGTTGTACATGTTTTTAATCAGCTTAAAAAAATGTTTAATTGCTCACACATAAAGCCTTAAACCAGTTAAAACACATACACCTGAATCAAGAATTCAATTCCACACATGCATGCAGAAGCAAGATACTTAATTTGTTTTAATTGAGTGGGAGGTGCTTGCATAGCAAAAAAATTCAGCCATCCATATCAGACCAATTCCACAATGTACATAGCCCTCCTGATGCTCCTCTCAAGCTTATTTCTACTAGATTAATGCAACCCCAAATTTTATTGTGGACTGAGTGAAGGCCTAACTCATCCAACTTTTTCTCCTGAAGGAGAGTGACTATTGGTTTTTTCCTTTTGGATTAGAGATTTCACTTCCAATATTATTTTCCCAGATCCTATTCCCCTACAATTCCAGGAGATTATATTCATAATTCATTTTTTTGTGGATGTTGCCCCCTTGACATAGCCCATATTACTTCTTCGTTTTCCTCCTTTGTTACCCGAGCTATCTAGCTGGTGAGGTATTGTGTGTTGAAATCCTAGTTCTTTGTCTTTTTTCATTTTTTCCTATATTATTTATTTGTTTCATTTCCTTCATAATATTTTGACCTTCCTATCCATTTCCTTGGCCCTTGTGCCTTATAAATTTTCATTTGTTGATCTCAGAGTTAATGTATTTCCAATTACTTCCTTTGATGATAAGAAACCTTCTTCTTCCTCCTTTTCATCCAAATTTTCTTATGTACTACTAGATGTTTCTGGACTAGAGCTTATTTCCTTTTGTTTTTTTAAGGAATAAGAGAGAATGGAAGCCTCAATAACATTATCCTCACAATTTATTTGCGGGGGGTGGTAGAGCTTCCATCCTCATGAGTAGAATCCAGGACTACAAATCGATTTTCTTCCTCTTGACCCGCTCCACCCACCCCGGGTGCACCCAAGGGGGGGAAGGGGCACTCTGACTTGGACCAACATCCTTGGAGGCCGATTTGTGGCTTGGGGTTGGCCCATTATTCTACCTTGGGTTTCCATTTTTTATTTTTACTTGCTGCCATTTTTTCTTTAATGTTCCTAGTTGTTTTTCCAGGCTATCCTGGATTTTTGGGAAGCTTTTTGTGAAGCTTTTTGTGAAGTTTCCATATTCACGGAAAATCTTACATTTAAATGGGAGTTGATCATAGTTTACTTCCTGCACATGTGTCCAACCATCCATAAAAATATTAACTATCGTCGGGAGACCTTTTTCTAAGTCTACCTCCACATAGATCCTAACACATGAGAATAGGTCATCCTTAGGTTCTGAATAGTCGATATACTTTTCGAGGGAGTTCCCTATTAGAATAAATGTAGCATCGTTATAGAAGTGAAGGGGGAGTTTTGGAAACTTCACCTAAATTGGGATCGAGGAAGGAACATCACATTCTGGATTGAAGCTTGGACTCTACCGATCCAAATACATCCCCTAGGCCCCCAGGAAGTATGGGACACTTATAAAGACTAAATATCTATCTAACCTATTCTCAAATTATAAATTATAGAAACTTTGCCACATAAAGAAGATATCACCTCACCCTTGATGAAAGGTTTTAAGTTCTTATCAATCCAGGATTTAACCCTCTGTGGAGACTGCCATAGGCCTATGAACTATCCAATAAGCACCCAATTGGAAAGATGAAAAGTACGAGATCATGCTTGAGGGGAAATAATCTCAGTCTTTGGGATATCCTCGACCCTTTTCACAAACTTTGACAAACCTTTATTCTATAACTTGGGAGCTAATGCCACCAAGGAATTCAACACAGCAATATTGGCAAGAAAATGACCCTCCTAGGCTGACACCGTTGTTGTGGCCCAAACCAAATAAGACTCGATCCCTAAGACTAGCAAGAACAAAGGGAAAATTCAGGGGAAGGGAGGGGGACCTTCAATAGGAGGCTAAGAGGACAGACCCAACCCGCAAGCAGAGGAAAGGGGCAGGAGGCCCTCAGCAGGAGGTCGAAAAATCAACCATAGGTGAAACTAGAGCGTTGTGCCATGCCTTTCTAGGATATCTTACCAATAATATTAGTTTTGTGCTTTCATAAAGATACTAATTACTTTTCAATAATCATTTCCATTTCCTTTAACTAGGAAGTTGACAATTTACATAGTAGCCATATTCATTTAAGTACATTGTTGAATCATCTTGAGCCTTAACTTCTAGCAACATATTCTCCTTTCCCAATGAAATTTGGTGAAATTAATCATTAATATATTATTGGTTTCACAATTATTCTTAAATCATCAACACCAAAATCAAAGTTCCATGATCAATATTCACATCTTGCTTATCCATTCTAGTATCATTCTACTCAATGACACACAAACATTAGGCCATAATTGTTAAGTATTTTTTCATAATTAATCCACTTGTGCAATGGGATAATTAATCTCCAGTGGTTTGTCCATCATCTAGTAATAATAATTTTTCACCTTCAGAAAGTTTGGCTTATCTCATTATGTTTCTTTCTTAATACCACTTGATCTGTTTTATTATAGGTGCATCATTCCTAAGAATTATATATATATATATATATATATATATATATATATATATATATATATATATATATATATATATATATATATATATATATATATATAGATATAAACTTTCTGAAGGTGAAAAATTATTATTACTAGATGATGGAAAAACCACTGGAGATTAATTATCCCATTGCACAAGTGGATTAATTATGACAAAAGACTTAACAATTATGGCCTAATGTTTGTGTGTCATTGAGTAGAATGATACTAGAATGGATAAGCAAGATGTGAATATTGATCATGGAGCTTTGATTTTGGTGGTGATGATTTAAGAATAATTGTGAAACCAATAATATATTAATGATTAATTTCACCAAATTTCATTGGGAAAGGAGAATATGTTGCTAGAAGTTAAGGCTCAAGATGATTCAACAATGTACTTAAATGAATATGGCTACTATGTAAATTGTCAACTTCTTAATATTAATAATATGCTTTACATATATCTTAACTAAAATTAAATGTCAAGAATCATAGGCCTCACAGTTGTAACCCGCTCTGATATCATATGTAACAAACCACAATTTAAAAATTCAACTAATTAGATCAATTATGAAAATTATAATCAACACACAACTATTCAACTAAATGGCATGGAATTTCCTGAAACACGAGTAGAAATGACTGATATGTAGTGACGATATTTCTTACTTGTGACTTCAGAGTTGAATCCTATCAGAATACTACTAACCGCAACAATTTTTTTGGGATGACTCTCCACTCAACTATATGCTCAATTTCCCATATGATAGGTCTCGTAATAAATCCTCATTAGATAAATTTATCGAACAACAACAATCTTGGAAATTAATGAGTGGTGGATGCCCTGTTTACTCATCGACCTCAATGACGACACCATCAAAATTTGTAGGTATGGAGCCATCTTGGAAACTTAGGAGATGTGTAAAGTGGTGAGAAAAGGAACCAAATTTGGTATTGGGAGAACCCGTAAGCTTTACGATATTTATCCAATGGAGGATGTAACCCTTTTTAGAAGATTATCTAGAAAAATAATGATTATCAGACAAGCCTTAGAAGTGGATGATATAATTTTTTTTAGGAATTTTAGCATACACCTTGAAATGCATGCTCTTAGCTTGGGCCTAGATGGCGTGGAAAAAAAAACAGGTCGCAAAGATGCAAACAAAATCCTTTGATCTCACTAGAATTGGGGATCATAGGTTATTTTATTGAAGAAGTGGAAGTTGGATTTCAATGCAAAATTGGAGAATTTGGAGGTCATCCCAGTGTTGGTTAGGTTCTCGAGCATGCCTCTCATTATAATATCATCATAATTTATAACATCAACATATCAACATCAAAGACATATCATCACATCACATAATAAATGAACCACATGTCAACATACCTAATATTATAACATCATAAATACTATACCACATTATTCATATCATATTCCTTATGACCATACAACATCATTATCATAACAACTAAATAAATATGTGCATCATTATCCTTATACCACCATATCATGAAACATCATTAATATGACAATCATCTCAATAATACACTATAAGCATCCTTATCATGACTCATTAGAAAAAAATCAATTTCATTCGCTTGTATAAACAATGAATACCAACTATAAGGTAAGATTATTAAACATCCCTCTAGGATCTAGTCTATTTTTTATTTTTATTTTTAACCGAAGAGAGTAGGAGTATTGTATTAATTCGCGCCTATGTGTGGCAAAAAACTGAGAGATTTACAAAAACAGTTCAGAGCCACCTGTGGGCATCATAATTTTCATTGTTTTCAACCAAGCCCAAATTTATCATCCCAAAAATAAAAATAAAATACCCATCACTTCTTGACCACTTCTATATATCCTAGAATACTAATTCAACAAATATTTAGATTTATATTTTGATATCGTAAAACAAGAAAAAAACACTTGATACTACCTACTCCTCCATTGGCGTAGGGCTATTGAGATCGTTTCCTGTGATTTCTTCATCCCACCTCAAGCTTTTCTCTACCAGTTTGAGCTAAAGGTTCTCAATTTGTAGACGCAGAGCGTCAAATTCATCTTCCAGTTGACGAATTCTCTCATTTTTTTCTAATTGTCGTTCCTGCATCTTGAGAGTCTCCTTTTGTTGTTGATGAATACACCTTTGAATTATCACCAACCCTTATTTTATTTCCACATGCTCTTTATCACAAATATTTCATTCAAGGTGGAACCTCCCTCTATCCTTCATAGTGCACCTCAACGTTCTACCTGAATGAGGCCGATGACGGCTGTAAGAACTTGAAACCGAGCTACCCTCCTCGGTTAGACTCAAATATTCCATACCAACCGCGGGGGGTGACTAGAACTGTGGAACCAAGAGAGAATAAGGATAATGGAACCAAAAGAAGAATCACAAAGCTCCTAGAAGGTTGCATGGGACTAACAAGAAATGACATGTAACAACAACCAATTCACACTCACAGACGTTATTACACCACCCTTCGTAGCAACCACTTTAGAAATATCCTTCTTACCTAATTCTCCAATTATTCCACCCTCAACAGTGACCAATTCATTCCCACGACTACCCTTTGAAACCACAACCATGCAGATTACCTAGACCTTGCCACTACCCATACTTCCCAGACTACCTTGACCTTGCCACTACTTCCTTATGCTGGAAACCCCCAGGATAGTGGCAGGCCGATTATTTTTGCAGAGGATCATACCATTATTGTTTCTTATATAGATAATTATGATCATCAACCTAAATCATAATTGATGAACTATACTCGTTCCTCTTAAATTCCTCTGATCTTGAAAACAACCTCCAGCTTGTGCAACCTCGGCTTCCCTCACAAGAATTGACCACACCAAACCAGACGGATTAATTTTGCATGATTGTTTCTTGATTTCTTCGACTGCAGAGACAGATCCAAGAAGCATTAACTAGGAATCCCATGCTTATACTTAGTATTATTCCAAGTGATGTAGCACTAGCCCAAGGACAACAGGCACACGACATCACAAACCAGATGTCACACCGAGGACGAGTGCCACGAGGAAAGAACAGGGGTAAGGGGATATGAAGGCCGATGGGATAGGGTTGTGGTGAAAAGGGTAAAGGGTGATGAGGAAAGGTCAAAAAAGGTGGAAAAGGCGGAAGGATAAGGGGGATGAGGAAGATGGGGTGGAAGGGAGGGAGATGGAGGGGGGGAGAAGAGGCAGAGGGGGAGGAAGGGGCAGCGAGGGAGGAAGGAATTCAAGCTAGGGAATATTGGGAAAATTAACTCCATGATATCAATCCTATTATATCTCTTTTTCCTACCAAAGTCAACCTTAACTATCAATATTTTGAGTTTCATATCAACCATTAGGGGATGGTGACTAATCCCACTATGCCATTCACCTTGTTACTTTCTTATTTCATCCTACAGGACAAGTTGGCTTGCTTTTCAGCTTCCTTATTCTGACCTCTAAGATATGGAAAAACTTTATTTGTTCAAAGAGAGGTTTCATTCCCTAGGTTCTCTTGATGATTTGGTTCAAATTTTTTTTTGAGTTGTTGAATTGTAATTTGTATTATTTATAATCAACAGGGAGTCCCCTAGGATATACATATCCATGATTCCCTTTTTTTGGTCCAGATAGATCCCGAGGAACAGTCCATATGACTCGGCTTGATTGTTTGCCTTCACTATGAGTCCTCGGGAAAATCCATCTTCTATGATTCCTTTGGGTTTATTGAGAATCCCTCCCCCTCCTTCCACCCTCAGATTTCCACAAACCCTTCAGAAGACAATCTAAGGATCTAGGAAGGGCACAAAGGAGAGGCTTTTACAGAGGATTGGGGATCTGCGGGGCATACCCAATGAGAAATCCATGTTGTTTCTACTTTATCTACAAAGAGTTCTATTGTGGGACGATGTAGTTCTATACAAGATAAAGTGGCTTTAAGAGCTATGGTACTAGATGTCATGCGGGTCATTTTGAAGATCTCTTTATTCCTTGTTAGACATATTTTCCAGCAAAAAAACTTGGGAAGAGTGATCCATATCTCCTTGAAGGAGCTTTTGGCCTGAAGGGAGACTTAATAGAATTTGTGCCAGGAGTTAAAGAGATGAAGGATATCAGAAGACCATTTTGTTATGAGGAAAAGCAAACCAAGGGCCATTTACCAAACTTCCTTTGCAACCTGAAAATGGAGAAAGAGATGGGGAATTGAATCTTCATAATTTTCACATAATGGACATCTAGATGGTCTAATGTGACCTCTTTTCTAAAGGTTCTCATCTATGAGAATTTTTTTATGAGCTAACAACCAACAAAATAAAGTTACCTTGGGATAGCATTTGGTTTCCAAATTTTACTCCAAATAGAGGAATTTGGAAGGATTTGGGCATTGAAAATCAGATATGAGTATCCTTCTTTAACCATAAAATTGGAATTTTCCCAACCCTAACTATCCACCATTGAATACACAATAGGGGTGCAACCTCTTATTTATTTTTATAATATTTTCCCTTGATGATAATAGCTCGGTCAACATGTTATCCAGCTTCCACCGCTTCCATAGACCCTGATGATCCCAATCAAAAATTTGATCAAAATGTACAAACCCATTATACCCCAAATGGATCTGAAGAGGATTGAGAGAATGATCCAAACCCACAGGTTGAAGCCCCAGAATTGAGCCCAAATTTTTTTTTGTAGTGTATCCTTTACTTGGAATTTTACAAAAATTATTCCCTATAATGTCTGGTGTAGATCTCATCAGTTTCTAGATTGGAGAGCCTTGAGTCACATCCATTGTCCCCTCTCTATGGTTTTTATGATTTATATACTTTTCTCTCATCACCTACGTCCACCATTGATCTGACTTCATGGTCATGATCCAGTAGATCTTGGCCCCCATTACCTTCTTCATCATCGTTGGGTCCCTTATTCCAAGTCGTCCATGTTGTTTAAGCACACTTACAATTTTCCAATTTACCAAATGGTATTTTTTGTTTTATGACTTTCCTCCCTCCCACATAAATTTTCTAATATAAATACCCAATTGATGCAACACCCTTGAGTTCTTGCAAGGAAGAAAACTGATACAACGGGATAGTTGAAAGAACCGACTTCACCAAGATTTCCTAACCTGCATAGTTGAGCCAGATTCCTCCCCAATTCACTATTTTGGGTTTTATTTTTTCGAGGACGTTTTACTAGGAATAGAGAGAAGATATTCTTAGGAAAATAGGAACCCTGCATAATTAAAGTCGTTCCAATCTCTTACATTCTGAAAGCTAGAATTTATTTTATTGGTTTTGATTTCCTAGGGGAGATGTTCCACTTGTATATATGACTTTTTCTGTCATTGATGGCACCTCCCTATGCACTTAGGAAACGATCGAGATTTCGTTGAATCCCCTGACAATAACAACAGATGCAGCTCCCAACAAAATTGTGTCATCCACAAACTTCCCGTGATTAATACTTATAATTCCATATTTATATATGATCCCCAAATGGAGAATAGAATCTGGATCTTTCTCCAATCTTCTACTCATTGTCTCTTCCAAAGAAAATCGGAGAGGTGGTGGCCTTGGCACAACACCCTAGAGGATTTGAAGAAAATGACCAATGTACCATTAACCAATGGTGTGATCCAAGGAGAAAAAATACAGAGGTTCGTCCACCTTATAAATCTTTCAACGAACCCCTTTTTTTCAATAAGAAGTTGTGTCTGACTCTGTTGAAATCATTTTCCATTTCTACCTTTATTATCATTCCTTGATCACCTCTTCTCCAGCTCGAGTCAATGGCCTCCTGGAGCAGAATAATATTATCAGAAATTTTCCTCCCTGGAACAAACCCCCCCTTGTTGGGTGATATCAGAAGAGGAAAGAGAGTTTTTAGCCTTGAGGCCAACAAATTCAAGACAATTTTATAAGATACAATGCAAAGGTATATAGGATGAAATATGGAAAAGAAGGACGGATTCGACTCTTTGGAAATTAAAGATAAGAAGGAAGTATGTATTGCCCCACCCATAATGAATCTCTTAGAGGAGTAACTAAACATTCTACAAATATATTTCTTAATCACCTCCCAAAATTTCTGATATAAAGAGGTTGATAATTCGTCTAGGCCAAGGGCCTTGTCAGGGGGGAAGGAGAAGACAATTGCCTTAATCTCCTCAGCTGATGGAGCAAAGACCATTTCTTTGTTCATGTCTATCGAGACCATTGCAGTGATACCTTCCAGGAAATAATCCTCATTCTCAACATCCTGCATAGGGTCCACTCGATAGAGGCTACCAAAACGCTCCACCGTTTCTCTATTTATTTCTTCAAAATTATTTATAGTCGTCCCTGCATAGTTGATATGAGCTATGTTGTTTTTTATTTCCATAAACTTAGTTTTCTTATGGAATAAATTTGTGTTTCTATCCCCGACCAACATCCAATTGTTTCTATATTTCCTTCTCTAATACTCTTCTTCTCTTCTGAGATTAGCGTGGAGGGCCTTGAAGGTCTCAACTTCTTTTTGGAAGTTTGTTAGGTTTACCTTAGAATTTTCCATTTGTCCCTGTAAAAGGTTAAGTTTTGTTCCATTTCCTTTATTTCATATCGTCTTTCAGGTTTATTTTCTTTTATCCATTTTTTTATGTCTCCTTTCAACCTTTTGATTTTTTGTTTCCCATATAGGGATCGATTTTCCCTAGACCCACCACGACCAAGAGAGGGAGACCATGTCTAGGAACCCGAGAGATTCCAACCATATTGGGGAGTACCAAAAGGGGATAGGGAACAAGTTAAGAGATAGGGAGATTAGGAGGTTGATCAAGCTATGGTCTGAGCCATGCCATGGTCGAATGGATGAATTTAGGCAGAGGCTCAAGACAAGAAGGCTACCAGAGGCTATAAAATGGTCAAACCTAGCAACAATGTGGCCCGGCCCAAATCGTTTATTATTCCATGTATAGATAATTTTCTTAGGCTTGACATCAAATGCGTTTAGGTTTAGGATAAGATATTCTACATTATCTTGAAGGGTATCTCTTACAGTTGAGCCTCCCCTTTTCTCATGTCTGCCCATTGTGGTATTAAAATCTCCTCTGAAAATGAAATTTCGACCATACTATGCACCTTTTAACTCCATCAAATATTTCTAACATTCTTTTTTATCTCAAAAATGAACATCCATGTATACATTGATCACAGTGACATTTTGATGCATATCTAAACTATTACAAGAATTTATTATCCAATCGGTGATTTCTAATGAGCTTAACAATTCAAGTTTCATTGGATTCCACAATATACATAACCCTCTTAATGCTCCTCTCGAGCTTGCTGCTACAAAATTACTGCAACCCCAGATTTTATTGTGGAGTGAGTGAAGGCCTAACTCATCCGACTTTGTCTCCTGAAGGAGAGTGACTATTGGTCTTTACTTTTGGATTAGAGATTTCACTTCAAATATTATTTTCCCAGATCCTATTCCCCTGCAATTCCAGGAGATTATATTCATAATTCACCTTTTTGTGGATGTTGCCCCCTTGACAGGGCCCATATTACTTCTTATTTTTCCTCCTTTGTTACCCAAGCCAGCTAGCTGGCAAGGTATTATATGTTGAAATCCCAGTTCTTTGTATTTTTTATTTTTTTCCCATCTTATTTCACTACAGGGAAAATACCCTCTAGCGGAGGTTATAAAGGAGGTTTTTAGTGTTATAAAATTGACAAAAATTTTCAAAAAAACATTTGCTACAACATCTGTTTATGTTTATGGAGGTTTTGGCGGAGCTTTTAACAGAAATTCAACACAACTAAAAAAAATGGGGGGCTGGAGGTTATTACGGATGTTTTTTTATCGGTGCGCTACTCTGGCTTGAACACACCGATGCGTATATATAGAAGGTGCCCCGGGGAGGTCGAAGGAAAATTCACTGGGCCGTTAAGGTATAAAACCGCACAAGGCATAGTGTTGGTGATACAGAACACGGGGTCGTTCTAATTAGTCTTGGGATTTGTGCAGTGCCCATAGGTCGTATCAGCGCACCAATGCGTAGATGTATAGAAACGCATTGGTGCACAGTATCACAAAAAGGCACCAAGATTTATAATTGGTATCAGCATTTGTGCGGTGCCCATAGGTTGTACAAATGCACCGGTGCTTATAGACACATAAAAGCCTCGGTGCACACTATCACGCAAATGCACCGAGATTTATAATTGGTATCGGTATTCATGTGGTGCCCATAGATCGTACAACGGCATCGATGCGTATAGACACATAAACGCACCGATGCATCGTACCTCACAAAAGAACCGATATTTTTAATTGGTTTTGGTGCTTTTTCAGTGCTCATAGGTCGTAGAAACACACTGACACGCTTCTTATTACAAATGCACTGGTGTACAATTACTGACACGCATCGGTTTTCATTTTGTATTTTTTAGAAACATCAACCTGTGACAGTGCACTTATTGTGATTGTTTTAAATTCATTATTCATCAAAAGTCGACACATCTTATAACAATATTCATATTAATTAAATTCTTATTAATGCATTTGAATGTGATGTTTGGATTAATTTGTTATATCATATCATAATTATTGTGGTTTTTTAAAATTCATTATTCATCAAAAGTTGACACATATATATCTCATAAAAATATTCATATGAATTAAATTTTTATTAGTACATTTGAGAATGACAATGGAGAACGCAATAGAATAAATTAAAACATATTTTATGATATATAATATATATGAATAAGACAGTCTTTATCATACAAAATGGGACAATTATTGGTATCCCTTTGTCTTTCAATTGGGACACTATGTCCATTACATTAAACAAAATTTCTGATTTCACAGAGATATTTCAAAAATAAAACGCCTTTCTTTGATATCCAAACATAGTGATCATCATTCTTCGCTTGAACTATTGTCACTGCTAGAGATACTTCTATGACTTGGGTTATTTTCAGGAATGTTTTGTTCATGGCGTTGATTTTTTTCTTCTTCTTCACCTTCCATCTACAAACATAAAAATAAACTGAAATGAGTGTATATATATATTGGTGAGAATAATGAAAATTTCAATATTAAATAATATGCATCAATGTAAATCGAAAAGAAAAATGATGTACCATAGCAACAATTGACTCATAAACTATACACATTCTTTCAAAACCATGTACCATGCCATCTTTCAAAATTTCATCTGTTGGCACAGTTCCATACTTTGTTTCCTGCAAGTTTTATATCCCATAACAAATCATATATTTAATATAAAAGATGTTTTTGTTCTATTAATTATAGGTGGAGCTAAGTAAAACAAGATCGATAGATGCTTACAAATTCCACAATTAATTTTTGATATGCCAACATATACTCACAACCCATATTTAACCCAATTTCAATCAATTCATTTGATGGTTCTTGTTTGTAAGTTAGCACCTGCTTGAAGACATTCAATGATGATTTTTGTAAAACAACTTAAAAAATACAAAAATGAAATCTAGTTAAGTTGTTATAAGGAAGTAACAATTACTCACAAACTTAGATATCAACCATTTTCTTCCTTGTTGTCCTGTTTTATGTGCTGAATGGGTTCCATTTTCTTTTCTTTTCTGCAAGAAAATTCTTGAGAATTAATATTTAATTCTAAATTGTTTATTTATTGTACCTAATGATCGAAAAATTCAATGATTACATATTACATTTAAAGCACGTTGTTGTTGAGATGGCTCCTCCTATGATGCAATTTTTTCCATTTCTTTGACCATCTCCTTGTATACCTTTTTGGACACTCTTACTGGCATATTTCTGATATCAACTCTTTCATCTTTTGAGATTTTCATAATCTCACTGAAAATGTAACATGACAATAAAATATTTAATTTTTATATTGATATCTCAAAAGTAAATATAAAAAAGTGATATTTATAAATACTTCTAGACAAACGTTTAAAGGAATATTACTTTTTCATTCTTTATTTTTTGTTGTTGTACGTTTTTGCTATTAAAATTCTGACATGTCTCATTGACCAATTATCTGGAAACTCTTCCTATAGTTTAGATAAAATTTGGTTCTTGGAACCATTAGGTTGATTTTTGTATTGTAAGTGGAAAGAACGTCTATACATTCGTTCCACTAGATCCCCCAAACTTTTATAAAAGTTTTTCCCCCTTTTGTTAACTTCCAGCACCACTCCAGATGAGCTAAGGAGCAATTCATTTTCATTTGCATGTTCTATTTTTTTTCTTTTCTTAGAAAAACATTCCTTTTCTGAGTTGTTGGTCCCTATAGAACATTAAACAAATGTGAATTAATAGACTATTTGACACATGTTATCTAAAAATTTTAAGTATATTATTAATGATAATTAAAAAAAGAAACTCATATTGGATTGATAGTATTTTTTCATTCACCTGATTCATCCTTTTGAAATTTTTCCATCAAGCTTTTACACTCTTCTAGTCCTAGATCTGAAATATTCTTATCGAGCTTTGTCATTTTGTGGCTCTGCATAATACACAATAAACAATACATATTAGTTAAACTTACATATAGTTCAAAAATAATATTTTTTATAAAGAATTTACAAAGAACTTGCCTTTTTTTCTTTTCTTGATGTGTTATCAGTATTTTTGTTACGTGATCTCTTGTCAATCATTTCTTTATCAATCTAAAACCTGTACCATATCATTCATTAATATATTTATAAATAAATTATCAAATTTTTAGGTAAAAAATAAATCTGAAGACACCGGTGCGCGTTTCTAGATGTACGCACCGCCGCCGGTGCGTTGGTGCATGGGGGTATTACCAACACATCGCAAAATAGTATAATAGACCATACAGTGCGTTGGGCATTATAAATGCATTGCAAAAATAGTGTTATAGACTGTACGGTGATATCCTCATAACATGGAGCACCGATGCCCTATTTTAGACATGGCGAACCGATTTAAAAAAATTGTTTTCAATATTTTTAATACACAGTACTTGCGCGGTGCGCTTTTTAATAAAGGGAACTGGGGCCCTAGGTTACATCGGGAGCACCAATAAAAAAAATCCATTTTTTCCATAAATTCACATAATGGCCGAATGGATTGTGATCTGACTATGCAATTCATCCCGTGGGTTGGATGTCAATCTAAAATGAAAAGCCCTAATTCTGAAATCACAGAAATAGGGAGAAAAAGGGGAAAAAAAACAAAAAAAATGAATGGTTTAGGGTAAAAATGGATAAAACTGCAGAAAAAAAGTAAAAAAACTACAGAAAAAATAAAAAAATAATCAAATTTCATCGTGAGATGGTTTGAAATTCTATGATACAAGGTTTGAACCACTAGATGTTTGATTTTTGATTGTCTGAATAACTCTATTCGAACGTATTTCTCTGCTCCACAGTGCCCTCATGCTCTCTTGCTCCAGGTATGTCTACTGCAAATATCTAGCTAAAAATTTTAGCAAAAATAGTGAAATAATGAAAAGTATTTAATATTTAAAGAATTATTTTGTGAAATTAGATTGTCGAAATATTTTTCCGCCTATTTTTCAATTGACCGTTTTTTTTTCACTTAAAGAAAATAGAGTTGCGCTTTGCATTTATTTGTCACCGTTGTGTCACTTAATAGCATCGCACCAGTGTGCCGTTTTGTAACACCGGCACTGGTGCAGTTATATGTACAGTAGCACCGATTTGCGGTTAAGGCACCAAAATTACTTTTAGGTGTGTACACAAAAATTTAGTGAACTCCAACCATAGAAATTGAGAATTATAATTTTGTTTATACTTGAGAATTAGAATTAGAATTAAAATTGAGAATTTGAATTGGATAAATTCTTGATGGAAATAACTATTCTTCCAATGCATTTTGTTTATTGCAGGAGGTACCCACTGATTATGTGGAGAGAATGCAATGTGGGGCGTTTGAAGATGCAATACTACAGGGCCCAAGTGGGCAATTGTGGCATGTGAATCTGTTATAATTGGCACTTAACTATTTGAAACCAATATGTTTTAGAATATAATCTGCAGATAAACGGATGACCTGCCAGCAATTAGTACAACGTAATTTTCTGGGAGAAATGACAACGAGTCCTTCATTCTGCATTTGTTAGTAGAAGAAGACCGATTTTCGACTAGAAGATGCATTTGTTACATGTGGAGGCAATGGTTTCCCATAGAAAATGAGTATAGGGTTGAGCAAAGGAAAGATATTGCAAAATAGGCCATTACATTAGTTTTTCCAATGGGAAACCGATTTGCAGGTGGAAATATGGTAGCTGCAGGTATCTATGCTTTTCTTCCCACAGAAATGGTCACTGGATTTCCATTTATAATACAAGTAGACTTTTCACTAGTTTCATCCACAGGACCAGAGCTCAGACAAGTTAGAGATGCCATTCAGGTTCAATTGAAAGCCGAAGATGTGATTTTATGCGATGTTAGATTTGCCGGTAAAATTTTATGTAAGCCATCTGAAGCTCAGACAATACTCCCAGCTGCTTTTAAATGCATTCTTTTCAAACCCTCATCTCCTCTGAAAAATTCTTGCCCGCGATTCAAACTCTTTGCTACTCCAATACTGCACTTTACAGAATAACCCTGTTCCGGTGCGCGATGTTTTATATGCGCACCGGGGTAGTTTGTAAGATCAAGGTTTTTGTTTTGGAGTGGTGTTTTATGACGCACCGGTGTGGAAGCATTCTAAAGCACCAGTGCGTCAGAGTAATAAGATGCACCGGTGCGTGTTATGATGATAAGCGCACCGGACTATAGAAAGTTTTTTTTTGTATGTAAGATCATAATAAAATAATGATAATTTCTAAAGCACATGAATTAGAATTAAAATTACAATTACAATTACAATTTTACAATTTCACATACAATTACGATTAGAATTACAATTACAATTTTAATTTTACATATAATTACATTTAGAATTTTACATACAATTACAATTACAATTTTACAATTTGTCATATGTACAATTACAATTAAAATTACAATTACAATCGTTTCACAATAAATTAAATATTACAATTACAATTAAAATTTTACGTTAAATATTTTACATACAATTACAGTTACAATTACAATTACAATTACAATTACAATTTTACAATTTCACATACAATTATGATTAGAATTTTAATTTTACATACAATTACATTTACAATTAAAATTTTACAATTACAATCATTTCACAGTAATACAATTAAAATTTTACAAATATTTTACAATATACAATTAGAATTAGAATTACATTTACAATTACAATTACAATTTTACAAATATTTTACATAGAATTACAATTAAAGTTACAATTACAAATACAATTACAATTTTAGAATTTTACATACAGTCAAAATTACAATTACAATTTTAGAATTTGTCATATATACAATTACAATTACAATCATTTCACAGTAATACAATTAAAACTTTACAAATATTTTACAATATACAATTAGAATTACATTTACAATTACAATTACAATTTTACAAATATTTTACATAGAATTACAATTACAAATACAATTACAATTTCACAATTTTTCATATATACAATTACAATTAAAATTACAACTATAATAATTTCATAGTAAATTAAATATTACAATTAAAATTAAAATTTTACGTTAAATATTTTATATACAATTACAGTTAAAATTACAATTACATATACAAATACAATTTTACAATTTTACGTACAATTAAAATTTCAATTTCAATTACAATCACGACATAATATTTAATAAATATCATGATCATAATTTAATATTAATTTAATAAATAAACATCACGATGATAACCATCGTACAAACATCATATTCGACTAAAAAACACATTCAACATCAAATTAACATTATATATTAACATCATCACAACACAAACATCAAATATATATACATCTCATGTCAAATAAATCATGCTATCACATACACATCTATATGCAAGCTAAACATTAAATGAACATATCTAACATGACCTAACAATATACACATCATGATGATCACCAACATGTAAATTAAGTACAGCTGCAACATGAACATAAAATACATGGACTATATATATATATATATAGAGAGAGAGAGAGAGAGAGAGAACTAAATAATGTTAAAAATATACAACTGTAATATAAATGTCATGGATCAATTGGTGGTAGTATATCAACATCAATAGCAGTACTAGTGGAGGCCTGTTCAGTCAATGGTGCAGCCTCGACGGTCGATGGTCGAGCCTACTCATGATCATGACTAGTACTGATGGATGGGTTAGCTGGTGGTAGTACAACATCAATATAATTAGTACTAGTGGAGGCATGCTCAGTAAATGGTGTAGCCTTGACGCTCGATGGTCCAGCCTGCTCATGATCATGACTAGTACTGATGGATGTTGTAGGCTACTGATGACTGGGCGTGGTTGATGGTCCAGCCTCATCTCCATGATGACTGCTAGATGCTAGTGGAGCCTCATGCTCAGCAGGTGCGGTGCAAGGTGAAAAATCATGAGATGAATCGCTGCTCGCAGACTGTCCATCACGTGCTGCGGCTCGACCACACCTATAATGTGCAACAATTCCTCCTCAGTCGCGTAACAGCTGTCGTAGCTCCTACGACATGCTACATCAGGCTGTACATGTCACGCGGCATGCCTCTCCACATCTGTATTAGCCTTTCATCAGCCTGTATGTCTCTGTAATGAGCGGGCCTGATGCCCACCTCCATAATCAATGCACTGAGTTGGTTTCCCAACTCCATCCTATATCGAGTATCAGGTCGACCGCACCTAGCAAAAGGCAGTATCGGCGCACCAGCATGAGGAGCATGTCTCTCTCCACCGACCTCCTTATCATGAGCCTCGGCATCTGCCATGTCCTGATCGTTATCAGGATCCACACCTGGATCATGTGGTGGTTCCGGCATCTCCTCGTCATCAAAAGAGCCAATGTCTGCAAAATATATACAAGTACATAACAATAATTAGACAATTTCATTACACAATTTAATAAAAACAAGTTAAAGAACATGCTAGAATAAATTTAAATATATAAAACAGCAATATTATCTCTTTCATCTAGCAGCTCATCAGCTGTGAAGAGGATGTTGGCACACCCTCACCAATCCAATCTAGCATACAGATAGGGTACCATAATAACTGGATGCAGCTCGTCAACACTGGCTAGTAAGTCTAGTGCATCATGTGATATCCTGGCTGGAAACATAGTCTCTCCCCTCTTGGGCATCATCTGCCCCCACATGTGCATCTGGGCCTCCAACATCGGACTACGAGGCTGTTGAACAAAATCAGGCCTCATCTCTAGAAACCTCTCAAAAAATAAACAAAAAATCTCTAAAGAAAAAGGGAATTTGACCCTCCCTTGTGCATGAGCACGACATCTATCTAAGGTCGTACAAAACTGCCTCAAAAAAATGGCAGACCACCTGACAAGTTGTGGCTCATGTACTAAAGAATCAACATAATATAGAAGTGGGCAACTAATATGTTGCTCGTCACTGGTGTTGTGTGAAATAGTAGAAATGAGAAGTGAGAGGCATTGCACGTCCCGTCTACCAAATGCACCAATATGTAGCTGACCTTCAGGGACCTGAAACTTTAAAGGATACATTACATTTGCTCTAATGTATCTCTGGGAGTAAACTAACTGACTCCCTACTATAGAACCAGTTGGAACCTTTGGGAACAAGGGAAAATCCACCCCTCTCCTCGATAGCCCTGTAATGAAATAAATATCCTCCTCAGTGGGTGTGTACCGCTAGTCAGGACCAACCTAGAAACCCTGTCGGTGGGCATTCCACCTGTGGATAAGATGTCTCAAAACAACACTATGGGCCTTTAGCGAAATAGCCTCCTCATAGAACTTGAGGAGGTCTACCTGCCTTAGGAGCCCCTGGGTATCTGCTGTAATAGGGCGAGGGTACGCATCTCTCTCCCTCTCTCATGCCTCCCACTAGCGAAGCATATCATACTACTCTGCCTATTGTTGTTTTTGTTCCTCCTCTTCTCTCTGAATCATTGACATATTAAATAATATTTTTTTTATCATACATGTATTTAGGAATATAAATATAAAAAAAAAAAAATTGGAAAAAAAAACAGACCAGTCGGTGCGCCCAAAAATAGTCATGCACCAGTTTCGGTGCGGATGTTGTTTATAGCGCACCGGAGGTGGTGCCCTAGATTACATAAAATGCACCGTATGCAGTGTACCTGAAATTTTTTCAAGCCCCGTTGACTATATATGGTGTCAGAAGAGCGGTGCGCTGACTAAAATATACGCCCCAGCGCATATAGTCCTGTTAGCTCACCGACTTCCTGACAAATTATATAGTCAACGGTGCGGTCTTTTATCTGGCCGCACCGTTGACCCTGTCAGAATGCCAAATGTAGTGCACTGACAGAAACCAGGGTGGATATATTTGTCAATGCACCGCCATTTTTTTTTTATTTTAAAATAATGCGGGGCACCTTTCAGTACTGCCCCGTAAATGGAGCGGATACCATTAGCACCGGTTGCGGTGCGACCTGTAAATTTTACAGGCAGCATCGCTTACCGGTGTGAGTCGAAATGCTCATGCGCACCGCGTGATTTTTTTTTTTTTCATTTTTAATGGTTAATTTTATGGTTATTTCAAGTTCTAATCCGCTATAAAGTTTTATTATGGAAAAACTAGAAAAATACATGTACATTTCACCGTCGAGGAGGCATATTGGCTATAGAATTTGCAAAAGAAAATTTGCCCACCGTTTTGCAAAATGCAAGCTAGAGATTGGTGGCCAATGCATAGTAGCAGTGCGTGCAATGGGTGTAATGGGAGCACCGATGTCAGGGTAGCGCAAAGAAGGAGAAATTGCACCAGTGCTTGAGAGCTATGGAGTAATAAGAAAAGTGAAAATGTGGTTTTTTGGCTGTAATTTTTTTTTATTTAACCCTGTTCCGATGCGCGGGGTTTTATAGACACACCAGTGCGATTTCATAAGTACGCACCAGGTGGTTTTAGATTTGGCGCATTGTTTTATGATGCACTGAGGCGTCTACTTAACACCGTACCAGGCTATTTCAGTTTCGTCATGGTGTTTTATGACGCACCGGGGCGGAATAGTCTTGAAGCACCGGTGCTTTACAGTGATAGGACGCACTGGGAATGTCTGTACAGAGCACATGGTGTCCGGTGTGCAAATTTTTTGTGTGACCGGTGCTTTCTCTTGTAGAGCGCACCAGTGATTTATAGCAAAAAAGTGAAAAATGTGGTTTTTTGGCCATATTTTTTTTTTTATTTAACCCTTTTTCGGTGCGCATTTTTTTATAGGCACATCGGTGCTGTTTTATATGAACGCACCAGAGAGCTTATGTTTTGGAGCGGTTTTTTATGATGCACCAGCACAGAAGAGTCTATGCGCACCGGTGCATTCTCTTGTAGAGTGCACCATTATTTGAGAGCTCTTGAGCACTGGAAAAAGTGAAAAATCTGATTTTTTTGCCGTAATTTTTTTTCAAACCCTTTTCTGGTGCGCGTGCTTTATCGGTGCACCGATGTGTTTTCTTACAAATGCACTAGTCAGTTTGTGTTTTTGCGCATTGTTTTATGATGCACCGACGCGGGTTCTTCATACCACACCAGGAGTTTTCAGTTTTGGAGTTTTCAGTTTTGGCGTGGTGTTTTATGATGCACCGGCGCAGAAGAGTTGTGATGCACCGGTGCTCTATAGTAATATGATGCACCGGTGCTCTACAGTGATATGACGCACTAGGTGGGTATGTATGGAGTGCACGGTGTCCGGTGTGCCAATGTTTTTTGCACACTGGTGCTTTCTCTTGTAAGGAGCACTGGTGCGATGTTGAATGATAAGTGCACCGAACGGAAAACATCTGAAAAACCCTTTGCCCACCAACCTCCTCTAGTAACCTCTGCTAGAAACCGATGTATGGGGTATTTTTATAAGGGGTTCCTAAAAAACATCCGCTAGAGGGTCTTTTCCTTTTAGTGTTTATAAGTTTCATTTCCTTCATAATATTTTGACCTTCCTATCCATTTCCTTTCCCGTTGTGCCTTCTAAATTTTCATTTGTTGATCTCTGAGTTAATGTCATTCCAGTTACTTCATTTGATGATAAGAAACCTTCTTCTTCCTCCCCTTCGTCCAAATTTTCTTTTGTACTACTAGATGTTTCTGGACTAGAGCTTATTTCATTTTGTTTTTTGAGGAAGAAGAGAGAATGGAAGCCTAAGTAGCATTATCCTCACAGATTATTTGTGGGGGGGGAGCTTCTTTCCTCATGAGTAGAATCCAGGACTACAAATCAATTTTCTTCCTCTTTACCTACTCCACCCACCCTGGGTGCGCCCAGGGGGGGGGGGGGAAGGGGCACTCCGACTTGGACCAACATCCTTGAAGGTTGATTTGTGGCTTGGGATTGGCCCATTATTCTACCTTGGGTTTCCATTTTTTATTTTTACTTGCTACCATTGTTCCTTTAATTCTCCTGTTTGTTTTTCCAAGCTATCCTGGATTTTTGGGAATATTTTTGCGAAGTGTCCATATTCATGGAAAATCTTACATTTAAGTGGGAGTTGATCATAGTCGACTTCCTGCACATGTGTCTAACTATCCATACAAATATTAACTGTTGTGGGGAGACCTTTTTTCTAAGTCTACCTCCACACAGATCCTAACACATGAGAATAGGTCATCCTTAGGTTCTGAATAGTCAATATACTTTCCGAGGGAGTTCCCTATCAATATAAATGTAGCATCGTTCCAGAAGTGAAGGGGGGGGGGGTATGGAAACTTCACCTACTGGGACCGAGGAAGGAACGTCGCATTTTGGATTGAAGCTTGGGCTCTACTGATCCAAATACATCCCCTGAGTCCCCATGACGTATGGGCCACTTCTAAACACTAAATATCTATCCAACCTATTCTCAAAGTATAAATTATAGAAACCTTTGCCACATAAATAATATATCACCTTACCCTTTATGAGAGGTTTCAAGTTCTTCTCAATCCAGGAATTAACCGTCCGCAGAGATGGCCATAGGCCCATGAACTAGCCTATAAGTACTCGGTTGGAATGTTGCAAAAGCACGAGAGCATGCTTGAGGGGCGCTAATCTCAATCTTTGGGATATCCTCGGCCTTTCTCACAAACTTTGATACACCTTTATTCTAGAACTTGGGAGCTGATTCAACCAAGGAATTCAACACAACAATATTGGCTAGCAGAGGACCCTCATAGGCTGACACCATTGTCATGGCCCAAACAAAATAAGACTCGATCCCCAAGACCAGCAAGAACAAAGGGAAAGTGCGGGGGGAGGGAGGGGGATAGGAGGCTAAGAGGATAGACCCAACCCACAAGCAGAGGAAAGGGGTGGAAGGCCCTTAGCAGGAGGTCGAAAAAATCAGCCACAGGCGAAACTAGAGTGTCGTGCCATGCCTTTCTACGCTATCTTACCAATACTATTAGTGTTGTGCTTTCATAGAGATACTAATTACTTTTCAATAATCATTTCCCCTTGCTTTAACTAGGAAGTTGACAATTTACATAGTAGGCATAGTCATTTAAGTACAATGTTGAATCATCTTGAGCCTTAACTTCTAGCCACATATTCTCCTTTCCCAATGAAATTTAGTGAAATTAATCATTAATATATTATTGGTTGCAAAAATATTCTTAAATCATCAACACCAAAATCAAAATTCCATGATCAATATTCACATCTTTATTATCCATTCTAGTATCATACTACTCAATGACACACAAACATTAGGCCATAATTGTTAAGTCTTTTGTCATAATTAATCCACTTGTGCAAAGGGATAATTAATCTCCAGTGGTTTATACATCACCTAGTAATAATAATTTTTCACCATCATAAAGTTTGGCTTATCTCATTATGTTTTGTTCTCAATACCACTTGATCTATTTTATTATAGGTGCATCATTCCTATATATATATATTATTATTTTTAATAAGGAAATGAAATTTTTTATAGTTTGACTAATCAATCAAATACAAATTATAAATATCTTTAACAATATTAATAATATTCTCTACATATATCTTAACTAAAATTATATGTCAAGACTCATAGGCCTCATGGTTGTAACCCGCTCTGATATCATATGTAACAACCCACAATTTAAATATAAAATTAATTAGATCAATTATTCAATTTATAATCAAAACACAACTATTCAACTAAATAGCATGGAATTTCCTGAAACAGGAGTAGAGATTATTGACATGTACTGACGATATTTCTTACTTGTGACTTCAGAGTTGAATGATATCGGAATCTTGCTAACCGCAACAAATTTTTTGGGACAACTCACCACCCAAATGTATGCCCATTTGTACATAATCTTTCTATAGTTGACCACCCTCGAGCCCTCAATTGATGTACTCTTTCCATAGAATCATGTCTCACAACACTTTTCTCCCAAGAGAATGGATGAATCTCATCCTCCTCCTCAACCATTAAATAGACCAAAAAATGGAAAGAGGTTTGCATGCACACATTCCATGTACCAACATGCAACTTTTATTTATTTATTTTAAGTTTTACTTTAATTAATATTTCTCTTAATTTAACTCTTTCTTACTTTATTCATTTTTACTTTTTGCTAACTTATTCTTATTATTTTTATGGTTTACTTTTATATATAGTTATTTAGAACTCCAGTTTATTATTATTATTATTATTTATTTATTATTATTATATTATCTTCATTATTTATTTTTATTTACTTATATTTTAATATTTATTTATTTTTATTATTGTTAGGGCCAATACATCACCTCTGTGACACTAAGACATTTAAAGATGAAAACAAAATTCTCTTAGATTTTCCAACATATACGCAAGTGAGATGTTTCTTCATAATAGTTATTTGTAGGGTGAATTACACTACAAATTTGAATTATAACTATGGATCTCAACTAGATTCAATAATTGAGGAGGATTGGGGCTAGGGTTTCTACAACTTCCTTAGGGATCATTTTTTAATATTCAAACAAGTGAGGATGAATGTAACTTTGGTTTTGCTACACTTGCTTGGTTCTGCATTAAAGTGAGGTATACATAATAAAGGATAATAAATTGATTAATTTCTTCGATGATCCCCTTGAGGGTTTATAGATCTAGATATCACCAAAGGTTTTTAGTGGCTCTTCTAAACACGTCTTGTTTCATGATAGAGACTAGGATCTAAAATCTGGGACAAAGGACCTGTGTGTCATTCTTGGGACATTCATTTGTGTAGCAAGATTGGATTAGCCATCAGAGGATGGAGTTATTTTTTATATCTACTTACACTTTGAGGTGTTTAAATGTAGTGATGACATGGGTGACCCTACTCCAATATTGGTCTTATCCTCTTTTGGTGACCCCTTTATTTCTTTCCCAAAAAATAATGAACTATATGCAATCTATGAATCCACTTGTGAGTTGAAAAACAACCCCAGATCTTTTTAAAGTGTATTTGTCATTAAACATGGTCATTTTCCCATACAATAGGTCTTGTAATAAATCCTCATTAGATAAATTTATCGAACAACAAAAATCTTGGAAATTAATGAGTGGTGGATGCCATGTTTACTCATCGACCTCAGTGCCCACACCAACGAAATTTGTAGGTATGGAGCCATCTTCAAAACTTAGGAGATGTGTAAAGTGGTGAGAAAAGGAACCAAATTTGGTATTAGGAGAACCTATAAGCTTTATGATATTTATCCAATGGAGGATGTGACCCTTTTTAGAAGATTAGCTAGAAAGAGAATGCTTATCAGACATGCCTTAGAAGTGGATGATATATTTTTTTTAGGAATTTTGGGATACACCTTGAAATGCATGCTCTTAGCTCAGCACTAGATGGTGTGGAAAATAAATAGGTCACAAAGATGCAAAAAAAATCCTTCGATCTCACTAGAATTGGGGATCATAGCTTCTTTTATTGAAGAAGTGGAAGGTGGATTTCAATGCAAAATTGGAGAATTTGGAGGTCATCCCGTTGTTGGTTAGGCTCTCGAGCATGCCTCTCATTCTTTGAATAGAAGACATGTTTTGAGATACTAGAAACATGTTGGGAATCTTCTATGAGTTAGATGCTTCTTTTCAAATGACTAGGTACATGGGAATGGACAAGATCCTACTAGGACTTAATGTCTCCAAAGGCTTAGTAGATGCAATCACAATCTAGTGAAGGAACTTTATTTATAGACAAGAAGTGAAATATGAAAGGAACCAATTAAATTGCAACTAGTGTCACCTATATGGTCATCTAGGATCCTTTTGTAGCTAAATTTCAAAGACACAAAAATTTATGTGTAAGGACCAATTAGGACCGGAGTCGTAGATGACAACACTTTAGGATCCTCTCACTATACGTAATGATTTTTTCAGCCTTCTTGGCCCCAAATATTGTAAGGAAGTTGTGTGTCCTAAATATCAAGCTCAAATTTCCAAGATGGTGGATAATAAATATGGGTAGAAAATCCAATTCCTCCTCCTCCACAAATTTTTGAATCAACTCTAGTTTATTATTTAACTTTATCAACCCCATGCCTTGGGGCCTCTTTTTGGTGGGGATGTGCAATTCATTTAAAATTTTTGGAGTTCTTAGGATGCCATATGTCTTTTTTTATTACCTTACTCACTTTAAACATGATTCCTATAGGTCCACCTTAGTATTCCCTTCTCTTGATTCCCTCTTAAACCTTACTATTATTCTTTCATGCCCTTCTATCCCCCTCCCTACCTTGAGCCAAA
Organism: Pinus albicaulis; assembly: GCA_034641835.2. Lineage (NCBI taxonomy): Eukaryota > Viridiplantae > Streptophyta > Pinopsida > Pinales > Pinaceae > Pinus > Pinus albicaulis. Next base: position 42,050,608 of record MU968359.1, read on the forward strand.
AATACAATATAATATTAAATAATAAGGAATATATCTCTCTCTCTCTCTCTCAAAACTTGGGTATTAAATGGGTTTGGGCTCTTACAATGATAGGGGAAATAATCCATCCTATAAGGGAAGCAAATATTTCATTAAAATTGCTCAAAAACAAGAAAACTCTGAAATTAGTTTAGGGAAATAATGTTCAATTTTTTAGGCTCTTAAATCATTTTCCCTAAGCAATGTTTCCCAGTGATTTTTATCCACCTAAATTATATAGGATTAGCTTACCTCTCCAAAAAAATGGACATCAAAAGGTTGGTGGATATCTATAAACCATAAATTCTCTTCATTCAAGGAACAATGTTTGATAGTGCAAAAGCCTCCCACTCTCTCCTTCACTCTCCTAGGTTGGGATTTTATTGGAAGAAAAATTGCACAAAGTAGTTAACTGCTTGGGAAATCAAGTCAATGATAGATATGCATTTTTATATGCATAAAAATCTACTATTATATGCTCTAACCTATAGGAATCATATACATAAAGGATTTTTTCTCTAAAAATCTACTCTTTAACTCTCTCATCAAAGGAATTCAAGTGGTGATTAGAGATGATCTGAATTTTTCTCAAGTGCCAGTGAAATCTAGGGTCCAACTACCTAGATTGAGTCCTTCTCATACTTATTTGTAGAAATATTGGAATATCCTAACCTAATAGACATCCAATGATCTAGGTAGATCCAGAAATAGAAGTGACCTTGAAATAGCTCAAAAATGAAAGTCATCAGATTGAAGTGAAATTGGGACCAGATTGTAGTGCTCATCACCTTGATTCCAACAATATGAACAACACTCAAATCTGAGTTCGTATGATCAAGTTATAGCTGGTCAAATTTATGGTCAAACTTGGCCAAGTGGCAGTCACTAACGAGGAAAAAATTTCGTGAAGGTACAACACACGGTAAAATCAGTCAAAAAGGGTGAATTTTTCACCTCCTTAATTTACCTAATAACCCTTAAAAACCGAAAACATAATTTTAACCATATAGGTTATAAAAATTAAAAAAATAATATTTTAGGGTGGCAAACTGCCACCCCTGCCACCCCGATTGACATTGTTATTATAATATATATATATATATATATATATATATATATATATATATAAACGGTGGGTTGGGGCAACAATGATGCAAACCCCGCCTAATCACAACGACAAGACTCATATTTTTGTAATGGGTGCTGGAGGCTCGGACCCGCCCGACCAATGGGTAGCACCAAAAAGGATCCGATGGGTGTCGAACCCGCCCGGCCCGAATGTGACGGCCTACCACCAAAAAAATCCACACACTATATATATTAAATAATGTATCCATTGATCATTTCCAAAACCATAACGTGCCATAAAAATATTTACATGGGGTTGGACCCTGGAACCTCCACCACACTATGCACTAATCCGAGGGGCTCTAGCCAACGGGCCAACAGACCTTGGTTGGAGACTCCGCCACATTTTTTATTTAAACTCAAACCATATGCCATTTGACCAACCTAGGCAAAGGAGCGGAGCGACATAACAAGGAGTGGCCAGGGGGCCAGAGCCTTGAACGAGGAATATTTGTTGATGCTAATAATATTCACTTGGGTTCCAGAAGTGGCAATGTCAGAACAGGAAAAGTTATATTGATTTTTACATGATTTCTCGCCAGGAATCCAACCGTGTAGCTTGTTTCTCCAATTGGGGTCTCCATTGTCATTCCATCATCAAAAGTGGAGTTATAAGGTGTCATTTTTGTAAAGTTGTTTGTAATTCATTTGTTCTGCCAATTTAATGAAACAGGACTCCCCACATTGAGCAGGGCCCTGAGACATAGCCCACACTCATCTGGTGTATCTGATCTCATATTTTCTTATGATTTATTATTATTTTCATGTGTTTAAGTTACTTTTTTATACACTCCTATATATGAAATTTTGTATGCATCCATGAAGTAAAAGAGTTGGATCAAGTTTGATATAAGAGCAGGTCTTCTTGATGCGAGTTGCGTGCGTGAATTCTAACCAGGAACAAGCTCCAAAGAGGTGAAGGAAAACTAAAATCCTTTGATCACGAAGTGGGGTAAGCACCACGAAGATGTAACATGTAATATGAGGATGCACAAGTGGAAGAAGAGAGAAATTATCGCAAGATCTTCTTCAGCATGGAAGAGAAAGTTGACAAGATGTTTGTGGAATATGAGAAGAAAATCATGCATGAGATGAAATATCTCTATGATCATGCATCAGTACACCATGGAAGTGGAGAATAAGATCCTCCTCCCTCTCCATCCACCAGTGAGGAGAACATTCTTCTTATTCCTCTTCTCATCATTCTAACTGGCACCATAAAAATACATCTAAGAAGCCATTTTTAAGCTAGATGTAAAGTTTGATATGCCCACATATAATGGAGAATTTAGTGTAGAGAAAATAAACAATTGGATTAGACATATCTAGGAGGATGAGGAAAATATCCAGTTAGCATCCCTTCGATTGAGTGGCACCACTCTCGTTTGGTGGGAGAGAAAGTTGCAGAAAGGTAGTAAAGACTTGGGTAATATCCTTTCTTCTTGGTCTTATTTTGTTTCTGCATTAAAAGATTTGTTTTACTCTTTGGGTTATCAAAAAAAGGACTTAATGGAATGGTAATATTTGATACAAGGGTGTACAAAGATTCACTAAAGAGTTTCGGAAACAAGATTTGAATTTTAACTTTCCACTTGATTCACCGGAAACTGTAACAAAGTATATTGGTGCTTTACATAGTTACATCAGGAATTCTTTGTTATTGTTTGAGCCTACTAGTATTGATGCATCTAGTGTGAAGGCCATTCACCTTGAAAGCAGGGGAAATAACAGAAAATAAGAACAGCCAAAGAAATATTCTTTCAAACCTCATAATGGAAATTTCAAAGGAAAAGGCAAGGGAAAGGAAAAAAAGGAAACTACAACCAAGAAGGAGGAAGGAGCAAAGTGATATTACACACATTGTAAGAAGGAAGGCCATGATGATGAACATTGTTGGAAGTTGCATCTGGATTTGAAACCAAAGAGATTTGGTGGAAAGAACAAGCAAAATATGGTGGAAACTTTACAACACGACCTTGTATCCGATTCAGATGATGAGACACAGATCACAATAGTGGGCATACAAGGTAACCTTTCTCTTCATGCTAATTAAAATTATAAACTTCATGCAAGTACAAGTTCTTCAAATAAGTATATTTTTAATGAACGAAAGAGGACAGAATTGTTCCACATTGGTGTCGTAATGAAACAAACTAAAGTGGAAACCTTTTTTGATCCAAGCTCACAAGTAAACTTAATTTCAGAATCCTTGGTTAAGAAATTGGGATTAGAAACCAAGCTTCATCCAAAACCTTACCCTATTGGTTGGGTGTGTGATAAAGAAAAATTACATGTAACCAAACAATGTAAGGATATATTTTTGATTGCATCCAAACTAGTAGATGAGGTTGATATTGATGTTGTACCTTTGGATATCTATGGCATGGTATTGGGGAGTCCATAATTGTATGATAGGAAATCAATTTTCTTTCGCCATGAAAACAATTATCATCTCACGAAAGATGAAGTGGAATATATTGTTAGAGCTCGTCATGCCAAAATCAGTTCCAGTCTTGTATGTGCAGGTCATATGAAGAGGTTGTTGAATTCCAGTAAAGGGTGCATGCTCATGGTTGTGAGAGAAAAATATGTGGAGACATATAAAGCTTTCCAAGGTTTTGATCCCACTCATAAAAAGGAATTGAATGTAATTGTTTCTAATTATGATTCCTTTTTTCAGGAACCAAGTGGGTTACCTCCAAAGCGTGAGATCCAACATGAGATTCACTTGCAACAGGATGCTCCTTTACCAAACATTGGTATGTACATATTGTCAGCCATTGAGATGGAGGAGATAAAGAAACAAGTGCAAGAATTGCTAAACTAAGGGATCATAAGACCAAGTTCTTCTCAATGTGGTTAACCTATTATGTTGGTTCCAAATAAGGATGGTACATGGAGGATGTGCGTGGAATACAAAGCACTCAAAAAAATAACAGTGAATAATAAGTACCCTCCCCCTTGTGTTAATGATTTATTAGATCAATTGAAAAATGTTGTCTATTTCACAAAACTGGACTTGCGTAGTGGTTATCATCATGATAGGATTGCAGAATAGGATGTATGGGAGACTACATTCAAGACAAAAAAGGGGTTTTTTGAATGGTTGGTGATGCCATTTAGACTATGCAATGCTTCGGCCACATTCATGAGGGTGATGATTGTAATTTTAGGCCTTTTCTTGATGATTTTATACTTGTGTATCTTAATGACATTCTTGTTTATAGTAGAACATGGGATGATCATGTGAGTCATGTTAAAAAGGTGCTTGAATTTTTGCAAAAAGAAAAATTGTATATCGAAATTTCTAAGTGTGAATTTGGTAAGACCTATTTGATTTACTTGGGTCACATTGTCGGAGGTGGACAGTTAAAAATAGATCCTTCTAAAATTGATGTGATTGTAAAGTGGCCTAAACCCATTAATACAAAGGGTCATAGATTTTTGGGTGCAGTACAATACTGGAGAAGATTCATTACCAACTTCTCTACCATTTCACCCCCCTTACATGCATTGACCAGTGTGACGCAAACCTTTCAGTGGGGAGGAAAGTAGCGAAAATACTTTGATACAATGAAAGATAAGATCATTACAACATCATTTTTGGCCTTACTTGACCTCTAGAAGCCTTTTGAGATTGAGACAGGTGCCAGTGGGTATGTCATGGCAGCATTGTTAATGGAGCAGAGGAAACCTATATGTTACCATTCAAATAAATTCTCCCAAGATTTTGTAAACTATACCACATATGAAAAGGATTTGTATGGCTTGGTTCAAAGCGTGAAGAAGTGGAAGAAATGTTTGATTAGAAAGGATACCATTATTCACACAAATCACCAATCCTTGTAGTACCTTCAGTCGCAAACCAAGATTCAACAAGCATGTCATTTCAGATGGATGGGATTCCTCCAGCATTTTCACTTGGTAATAAAATAAAATAAGGGCACCAAAAACAAAGTGGCATATATGCTTTCTCTCTCATTTATGCATCTATAGTTTTGCAAAATGCTTCTTTATATTCTGAAATTTTTGTTGAATAGTATGTTGAGGATGATGATTTTAAGGATATTTATGCAAAACTTACGCATGGATCGTGGGTGGATAAATAACACTTGAAGGAAAAATTATTGTATCATCTTGGAAAAAAATGTATTCCCACCAATGAAAGCATACATGTAATAAAATAAGCACATACCTCTCTTGTGTCAGGCCATTTTGGTGTAGAAAAAAATTTGTGTCATTTGCAGAAGTTTTTTTATTGGCCTCACATGAAAAAAATTGTGACTCGATATGTAAAGTGATGTGTGTTGTGTTTAGTTTTCAAGCCCTCTAATAGAAAATTAGGGCTCTACACACCACTCCATGTTCTAAGTCGCCCATGGGAAAGTGTGTCAATGGATTTTATAGGAAGATTGGCTTTTCCTAGGAGAGGTCATGACTATTTGTATGTTTTTGTGGATTGATTTAGCAAAATGTGTGTGTTAATGCCTTGTAAGAAGTAGGTCACTACACAACAAACTACTCATCTCTTCTTCCAATTTGTATGGGTCCATTTTTGGTTGCCCACATCCATTGTGTCTGATCGAGACTCCCGCTTTCTTGGGGATTTTTGGACAAGTTTGTAGAGAATGACAGACACCAAGCTAAAGAGGAGCATGACATTTCATCTACAGACCAGTGGAAAAACATAGGTTCTCAACTGCACAATGGTACACTTACTCCGAGGCTATTGTGGAAAGCATCCCAAGTTGTGGGACAAACAACTTCCTTGTGTATAACATGCATACAACTAGGAAATGCATTCATCCACTCAGAACTCACCATTCAAGATATGATTTGGATATTTTCCAAAGGATCCCTTATACATGGTCTTTGGGTGATCGATGTGGATCAATGCAAATTCTCATCTTCAAAATTCTTCAAATACATCGGCACATGGTTCGATGATGAATTTCTCAACGATACACACCCAACACCGTGAATGGCACGTCAAATGGACATCATATGTGAATTCTATGCTCCGTTGAAGTTTTTCCAAAAATGGGGCCACATGGAACCACATAACCCCATGAGTTTGCAGTGACTGGGCGCACACGATGGACAACATGGCTCAAAGAATTCCAAAAATGTCTCTAAGGGAAATGAACCCTCGACCTCCAAATCCAGAAATGACTTCAAGAAATCCAGCTAACCATGAATCTGATAAGTAATTCATGTTTAAGAAGAACAAGTGTATTGTTTTATGGTTAGTTTATTTGGAGGAAAATTAATTGGGGGACAAAGCCCACCATAGTTGGCGGCTCCGCCACCCCTACGTCCAAAACACCAAATTAAATATATATATATATATATATATATATATATATATATATATATGCATGCGATCCTTATCACATTTCTATTGTGATTTAATTCAAATTTCATATGATAAGGTTAACAATCTAATCCATAAACCTTATCACGACATTTAATTTGGTGTTTTGATATCACATCATATGTCAATGGTGCAAGGTTAATACGTGCGAAGGATAAGAGTTAAAAGACGCGGGAGATAAGTGTCGATATACAACGGGAGATAAGGTTTTAAAACCTTATCATTTAAACATTCGCATACATCAAATTAAAATCCATAGAGATCACGAGATACGCGCCTTGGAACGGGGTCGAGGGGAGTTGAACCTCCGACCGCCTCTTCCCCACTCAACTTATATAACCACTACGCCAATCGCTTTGTTGGGTAGTGAGAACAAAGTTATATATTTATGATTTGCAGGAACCAGGAGCACGCCAAAGTTATCATACCTTTGCTAGAGTGAGAGGATTGCTCCATATTGGCATATTTCTCTAGATTTTGTAGAGTTGCAGGTGGAGATTGGATTTTGGGAGGTCCATAGGTCACCTGGTCTAAATATGGTCAAATTTATACTCAAATTTCACAATTTTTCGTGTTGATTTTGATTTTGTGGTCCTTCTCTTCATCTGAACGTCTAATTTTGAGGCCATTGTTGTAAGTGCATATTTTAAGCCTAATAAGAGTGGCTTTTTTATTTAGAAGCGGCTCGAATAGGTAGCCAAGGAGGTTTTTGTGAACTCCGTAATAAAATATTGTATTATCTGTTTATGTTTTCTTATATTTTGTTTCATGTTCTTTTATTTATGTTAATTCACAATCTTATCGATCTGTTGCACACATTAACATAAATGGAAATTTTAAACATGTATGTAAGACCTTTTTGACAAATTGATCAAGTTTTGGTATCAGAGCATTAGGTTTAATGAGGCTTGACAGTGTTTAATGTTTACAAGGCTAAAGCTAAAGAAAGGAAAAGGAGAACTTGCTTCACCAAAATCAGATATTAGAAGGATATTTTGAAAGAAAAAGATGGTCGAAGAAGGAGTACCATTGGGATCAGAAGCTCAATTCGTGGACTCATTCATGTCAAACAAATCCATGGTTGAGGAGATGTACAACGAATTTAAAAAAAGGAAAAGGTGAGGAGACTTCATCAAAGGCATAAGCGAGAACAACATCAAAGCCTACTCCTCCACCTTCTCTCCATATTCATCCTCGTCTTCTGGGTCTTCTAAAAAGAAAGAGAAAAAGAAAGTTTCTTCTTTAATTAAGCTTGATGTAAAATTTGATTTGCGAATTTATGATGGTGAATTAAATGGGAAAAAATTAGACAATTGGATCAGACAAGTTGAAGTTTATTGCAGGATACATAATATAGTGAAGAACTGACAGAAGATTCAATTCACAAGTTTAAGACTTGGAGGAACTTCATTCGTATGGTGGGGAGGAAAAACTCAAATTGGCCTTCAAATATATGGTAATATTATTTCATCATGTAGTGAATTTATTTTTTCTTTCAGGAAGAAATTTTATTCTTTAGCCTATGTTCAACAAGCTATGATGAGTTGGCAAACTTTACGTCGACTTAAAGGTCAAAATGTTCAAAGCTATACACAAGAATTTTGAAAGCGTGCATTAATGTTAGGTATAGCATTAGACTCTCCAGAAAATTTGTTGAAATATATTGGAGGTCTACATAGTTATTTACAACATACTATTTTAATGTTAAATCCTATTAGCTTAGATGATGTTTCAGTACAAGACACTAACATATAAGCTAGAGGAAAGAATAGAGAATTTGTACCTTCATCCAAATCTACATAAAGTAAAGATAAAGGGAAAGGAAAGAAAAAATGAAAAAGACAACGACAATTAAAAAGGAAAAAGTGACTTTCTCACATTGCCATAAAGAGGGTCACGATGAATGTCATTGTTGGAAGCTTCATCCGGAGCTAAAACCAAAGAAATTCAATAAGGATAAAAATAATTTTGCATCTACATTCAAAGACTTGGGATTAGATTCGAGATATGAAACGAAGGTGATAGCCACAAGCATTAAAGGTAAAAATATTATTGCTAGTACTAGTTCTTCTAAATTTCATAATGAGGCAAATGATGAAAAGAAAAGAAGAGAGATATTTCATATTATATTATTTTCTAAACATAAAAAAATTTATACTTTGTTTGATAGTGGATCGCAAGTCAATTTGATTTCTGAAACCCTTGTTGAAAATTTGGGAATTGCAACTACTTATCATCCAATACCATATCCATTAGGATGGGTTTGTGACAAAACAAGACTTCAAGTATCTAAACAATGTAAACTTTGCTTTTCCATAGGCTCACAATACATGGATGAGGTAGAATTAGATATAGTCCCACTTGATATATGTGGAATTGTACTTGGTAGTCCATTTTTTGTATGATAGAAAGGCTATTTTTTATCGATAAGAAAACAAATATCAGTTAACTAAAGATGGAGTAAATTGCACCATCAGAGCTCATAAGTTCAAAGATAATTTTTCACTCATCAACTCAGGAAAAATAAAGAGAATAATAAATTCTAGCAAGCATTTCATGCTTATGGTTGTAAAAACAAAGGACATTATAGATTGCACTGCCTTTGAAGGATGTCATCCGGAACTGAAAGAAGATCTTGTTAAAGTTATTTCTGATTACAATGATTTGTTTCAGGAACTTAAAGGTCTTCCTCCCAAGTGACAAATTGAACATGAAATTCAGTTGCAGCAAGATGTTTCTCTACCTAACATTGGAATGTATAGGTTATCAGCATTAGAGAATGAATACATAAAGAAGAAGGTTTAAGAACTACTTGATCAAGGTATGATTCTTCCAAGCACTTCTCCGTGTGGTTCACCTATTGTTTTGGTTCGAAAGAAGGATGGTTCATGGAGGATGTGTGTCGACTTTAGAGCCTTGAACAAGATCACAATAAAGAACTGTATCCACTTCCACGTATTGATGACTTGTTAGATCATTTGAAGGATGTCATGTATTTTACTAATCTGGATTTGTGTAGTGGATATCATCATATCAAAGTTGTTGAAAAGGATATTTGGAAGACATCTTTCAAGACCAAGTAGGGACACTTCGAGTGGATGGTCATGCCTTTTGGCTTGAAAAATGCACTATCTACATTTATGTGCATCATGAATGTTGTATTTAGACCATTCATATATAATTTTTTAATATTTTACTTAGATGACATTCTTGTGTTTAGTAGGACTTTAAATGATCATGTAAAGCATGTAAAGTAGGTATTAGAAGTCCTAAGAAAAGAAAAATTATATGTAAAACTGTCCAAATGTGAATTTGAAAAAACTTCATTATTTTACATAGGATATATTGTAGGGAGTGGTGAGTTAAAGATCAACCCTTCAAAGGTTGAGTCTATTGTAAATTTTCCACGACCAAGAACTGCTACAGAAGTTCAGAGCTTTTTAGGTGTAGCACAGTAGTGGAGAAAGTTTATTACAAACTTCTCCCTTATTGTAGCTCCTTTGCATTCTTTAACAAGTATTAAAAAAGAGTTTCATTGGGGAGGCAAACAGCAGAAATCCTTCGACACACTGAAAGAGAAGATAAGTACTGCATCAGTATTGGAATTGCCAGATTTTCAGTAGTCGTTCGAGATAGAAACAGATGCAAGTAACTATGCCATGGGAGTTGTGTTGCTCCAACACAAAATACCTATATGCTTTCATTGTGAAACTTTTACTTCAGCAGTAGCTAACTATCCTCCATACGATAAAGAATTATATGTACTAGTTCAAAGCATAAAGAAGTGGAAGAATCATTTTCTTGGTAAAGAAACAATATTTCACACAGATCGTCAACCACTTAAATATTTGCATTCACAAACTAAGTTGCAACAATCAAGGAATTATCGTTGGTTGGGTCTTATACAATAATTTCATTTAGTAGTCAAATATAGTAAAGGTGTACATAATAAATTTGTTGATTTATTATCAAGACCAATCATCAATGCATCAAATGTTCTTAAGAACAATGCAGTATCACATGAAGGATATATTGAACAATATGATAATGATGATGATTTTAAGGAAATTTATGCAACTTTAAAACATGGCAAGCAAAGTGTAGCATTTGATTATCATCTCCATGACAAACTTTTATATCATCTTGGAAAATTGTTCATTCCAATGAATGAAAGAGTTCATGTCATAAGAGAAGACAATACTTCTCTAATTTTAGGACATTTTGGAGTCAACAAGAAAATTGCGCATCTTCAAAGATTTTGTTACTAGCCAAGAATGATTGATACTATATCAAAATATGTAAAGGGATGTTCTATGTGTGCTATTATCAAACCGAGTAACAGAAATTTTCGATTTTATACTCCATTACCTATTCCATCTCGTCCATGGGAAAGCATTTCAATGGAATTTGTACAAGGATTACCTATGTCTAGGAAAATTCATGACTACTTGTATGTAGTAGTGGCTAGGTCAAGTAAAATGTGTATTTTAATAACATGTACTAAACAGGTCACAATTAAACAAACAACTAAGTTTTTCTTTGAAAATGTATGGGTTCATTTTGGATTACCCACTTCAATTGTATCTGATCGGGACACCAGATTTGTTGGTCAGTTTTGGTCAAGTTTGTGGGAATTCATGGACACAAAATTGAAGAAGAGCACAACATTTCATCCGCATACAGATGGACAGGCAGAGGTAGTCAACAGAAAATTGGTTCAATTTCTTCAAGGATACAAAAACAAGCATCCAAAACTTTGGGACGAACATCTACCTTACATACAACATGCATACAATCAAGAAAAACACGCTTCTACTCAGTGATCTCCTTTTGATACTTGTTTTTGCTATTTACCTAAGTCTCCTTTGGAATTTATTTCTGGAAAAGATGTTGTAACAAATGGGCAAAGTGAGAAGGACAAATCTAGTCACTTCATCGAACAAATTCAGTAGATACAGCAAGCAGTCCAAGAACAGCTCGAGAAGAGTCAAGTACAGTACAAAGAAAGACACGACCAACACAAGGTGGATCATAACTTCAAGGTGGGTGATCAAGTTTGGTTACAAATCAGCAAGGAAAGACTTCAATCTGAAGGTAAAAATTTAAAACCAATCAGATATGGTCCTTTCAAAATCTTTGACAAGATTGGTAATAATGCTTTTTATTTAGAGTTTCCACCTTACATGAAAATTTATTATGTCGTAAATGTGGAAAATGTGTGCCTTTATGAGCCTTCTATGATTGATGATCAAGAAGAACAAATTCAAGTACCTTCCATAGAATACTTCGCTCCAGAATACATGAATGAACTTTAGGAGGATGTAATTTTGGACAAAAGGGTTAGAACTTCAAAACACGGAGATGTGGAATACCTGTGCATCGGACTCAAAGGCACAAATCCTAGCAAGGCTCGATGGATAGAAACAAGGAGAGTGAAGGAATTATATCCTCACTTATTTACAAAATAAAACCAACTTTTGGTGGTCCAAAAGCTTCTCAGTGGGAAGGAGTGATCTAGGTGGATCAATGCAAATGCTCGTCTTCAAAAGGATTCAAATGCATCGGCACATGGTTTGATGATGAATTGCTTGACTATATGCACCTAACGCCGTGAACAACACGTTAAATGGACATCATATGTGAATTATATGCTCCCTTGAAGTTTTTTAAAAAATAGGGCCAAATGGCGCCACATAACCCCATGATTTTGTAGTGATTGGGCACACACGATGGACAACATGGCTAAAAGAATTCGAAAAATGTCTCTAAGGGAATTGAACCCTTGACCTCCAAATCCGGAAATGACTTCAAGAAATTTGACTAACCATGAATCCAACAAGAAATTCATGTTTAATAAGGGCAGATGTATTTCTTTATGGTTAATGTATTTGGAGGGAAATTAATTGGGGGAAAGAGCCCGCCATAGTTGGTGGCTCCACCAAGCCTACCTCCAACACATCACATTAAATATCCTGATAAGGTTTATGCACAAGGTTTTTAACCTTATCATATGAAATTTGAATTAAATTGCAACAAAAATGCGATAAGGATCGCATATATATCTAACCTCATATGTCAACGGTGCAAGGTTAATACACGCGAAGGTTAAGAGTTAAACGGTGCGGGAGATAAGCAGTGATATATAAGGAGAGATAAGGTTTTAAAATCTTATAATATAAACAGTCACATACATCACATTAAAATCCACGGAGATCACATGATACGCACCTTGGAATGGGGTTGAGGGGAGTTGAACCTTCGACCACCTCTCCCCCACTCAGCTTATATAACCATTGCGCCAAGCGCTTTTTTGGGTAGTGAGAATGAAGTTATATATTAATGAGTTGCAAGAACCAAGAGCACGCCAAAGTTAGCAGAACTTCACTAGACTTATCAGATTGCTCCAGATTTTCGGATTTCTCCAGATTTGGCAGATTTGCAAGTGGATATTGGCTTTTGGGAGGTCCAGAGGTCACCTGGTCCAAATATTGTCAAATTTATAGTCAAATTTCATGATTTTTTGTGTTTATTTTGATTCCACGGCCCTTTTCTACATCTAAATATCTAATTTTTAGGTCATAGTTGTAAGTGTACTTTTGAAGCCTAATAAGAGTGGTTTGATGATTGAGAAGCGACCCAAAGAGGTAGCCAGGGAGGTTCTGGTGAACTCTATAATCAATACTATGTTATTTGTTTATGTTTGCTCATATTTGGTTTTATGTTCTTTTATTTATGTTAATTCGCAATCTTATCGATCTGTTACACACATTAACATAAATGGAAATTTTAAACATGTTTGTAAGACCTTTTTGACAAATTGATCATTGGTAGAGATGAAGATTCCAGTGGGAAGGATGACAAGGAAAAAGGGTGGAATTTCATTCAACGGATTTAGATTATTCACTAGTATGTGCAAGAGAAGTTGGAAAAAGTCAAGCTCAATACAAAGCTCGACATGACAATAACCGAGTCGATCACTAATTCCATGTTGGAGATAAAGTGTTGCTCCACATCAACAAAGACATGACGAAAGGGGAAGGAAATAAGTTGATACCAATATGATATGGCTCATTCACCATATTAGAGGAGATTGGATACAATGATTTTCTTCTCTATTTTCTAGCATACACATAGATGTATTCAGTGGTGAATGTTGAAAACTTGAAGCATTTTGAGCCTCCTTTTATCATGGACACCGAAGAGGTTGGACATGTTCCTACAGTGGACGATTTTGCAATTGAATACTTGGACAAGCTACCTGAGGAAATCATTCTTGATAGGAACACTAGGACTTCACGACAGGGAGACATGGAGTACCTTCATATTGGTTTCAAAGGAATGAATATAAGTAAGGCTCGATGGATGGAAAAGAAGAAAGTGAGGGAACAATTCCATCACTTTCCAATTGGCTGATAAAGATTTTGGAGGTCCAAAAGGTCATTAGTGGGGAGGAATGATCAGGGTGGATCTAGAAATAGAAATGGCCTTGAAATAGCTCAAAAATCAAAGTCATAATATTGGGTTGAAACCAGGACCATATCATAGTGATCATTGCCCTGATTCAATTGGTGTGAATGACACTCAATTCCTAGTTCGTATGATCAAGTTATAGCTGGTCAAATTTCTGGTCAAACTTGGCCAAGTGGTAGTCACTAACCAGGCAACAATTTGGTGAAGGGACAATGCACAAAAAATGGTGGCCAGAAAGTGAAATTTTGTTGCCTCCTTAATTTTCCTAATAACCCTTAAAAACCGAAATTGGAATTTTAACCATATAGGTTATAAAAATAAAAATAAAAATTATTTTGGGGTGGAATTCCCTTCCCAACCACAATGGCAAGACTCATATATATGTAATGGGCGTCAAATACCTAGGCTTGCCTGACCAATGGGTAACACCAAAAAGGATTCGGCGGGTGTTGAACCAGCCCAGCCCGGATGGAATAGCCTACCACTGGGCGGCTGCACACACTATATATATTAAAAAATGTAACCGTTGACCATTTCCAAAACCATAACGTGCCATAACAAGAGTTCCATGAGGTTGGACCCCATAACCTCCACCACACTACGCACTAATTCGAGGGTCTCTAGCCAACGAGCCAACGACCCCTTGTTGGTGATCCGGATTTATGCAGGAACACAATAAAATACAGAAATAAACATAAACACAAAGATGCAACAGGAATAACACTTCATTTCATTATTATTAAATATTGAAAAATTCTTATGGACATAATGGAAAATAAACTAGCTTGGGTGATGGTAGCATATCTCTGAAAAGAGATGTGGTGGCTACATGCCTCTGAACTTTCTTATAATGAGGCTCGAAGGCCTATATAGTATTGAGAAACAATGGAAAACCCTAAACATCCAAAAACCTACCCCTAGGAGATGAAATGTAAAACTATGGGCCCCATTGGGGTAAATTGATACATCAATTTCCCAGGGTCGTAACTTTGGCATACGATCTCTATTTAATGCACACAATACCTTGTTAGAAAGATCTATCCGAGAACTAAAAATTCCAACAATGAATTTTGAGTTTAAGACTCAAATTTTAAAATGGTGATTTTCCAATAAAAATGTCGTTTATGGCCTCAAAACGACTTCAGAAGTTTCAAACCTGAAAAATTTCCAAAAATAGTAAATTGTGATACAATTAAGGAAACTAAAAAAATGAAAGAAACAATGGCGGGGGTCCATGTGGAATAGGCAGGTGGCCACCAATATCCACCTGGATCATTACTCCCCCCTTATGAAGTAATGGTCCCCATTGTGTTGAGTTCCTCCATGAGATGAGGAAACTTTTGCTAAACTTGGTCCCTGGTGAGCCGTTTGCCCTAGCGAAGGAGTTGGCCTGCTTTGACAACTCGATATATTTGGATCCTTTGTTGTTGGGTGTTAGTGATATGTGTGTCCATGGTCCAATTAGTTGTGTCTTGTTCCATGAAGTCTAGGTTTAACTCTGTTGGTGTGAGTTTTTTTGCAATGTCAGATGTGTCCAAAAATGATGGAAAGTAGAGCCGAAGGTGGTCCACATTGAACACTAGGTGCAAAACAAGGAATGGTGGAATACCGAGCTCAAAATAATTGTCCCCTACTGACTTGGTGATGGTGTATGGTCCATATCGGGGCGAGCAAAGCTTGCGGTGGGGCCCAGTGAGGCGCTCTTTTTGCAAATGTACCAAAACTTTGTCACCCACCTGGAACTTGTGTGGAACTCGATGTTGATCATGTCGTTGCTTGTACTTAGCATTGGATTTATCCAAGATGTCATGGACATGCTGGCAGACAAGCTAGCGGATGTACTAGATGCGTTCAATAAATTTGATTGCTTTATCAGCCTTAAACAGTCCATGTGTGGATTATGTATGTGTGGTTGCATGAGGTGTTGTCACTCGGATTGAACCTTAGGCTAAAGAAGGCAATTCTGAGGTAATCACAAACCACGCTTAGCCAAGTAGCTAGCCCTACTAGGCAAGTAGAGAGCTCTCTTTGTAAGGATCACAGCCAATATGACTGGATAATGAAAGTATTAGGCTAGGTATAGTAGCTCAGGATTTTGATTGTTTTGATTCGGTTGTGCTAGATCAGAAGGAGAAAAACGGTCTGGGGCAAAGGAAATTAGGTCAAAATTTTCAGGGTGTTATATGGGGCGAGGTAGGCACAATGATTTAGCACTTTAGGATTTAAATGGGTTGGATGATCAAGACAGGTGAGGAGTTAGAAATATCATGGTGAAATCATGGGTTCTTTCTAAACTGAAAAAATTACAGGTTGTGAATGTATACCCAAAATAGAGCATAAAATTATGGATTATGTTCATCAAACTTGAAAACATTCACTCAATAGAAATGAAATGATGGATGAAATAAAATAAAAAAATCTAACATATGAGCACAAAAGGAGAAACTGAAACTAAACACCATACCATAGGGATCCCATGAAAATAGCTGCAAATTTGATTAATATTCTTGCTCAGAACTGATACAAAGTGTGTCTCTTCAAAGGTCAAGCATCTAACTGAGTCCAACCCTTACAATGAATAAGAAAATACATGATATAGACCTCAAAATAACTCATCCTAGCTTCAAGGGGTCCAATCCATGAGAGGAGGAGATGTTCCAAGGAATACTGAACTGACAACTAGAGAATAGGGTGGTCAAAGTGACTCATCCCTAATTTAAGCAAACTGATTCATTAATGTCATTGAGACCATTTACCTAATGTATCTATGCTAGGTAACATCTAGAACACCATAATTACATCATCAACAACTTATTACATCAGTAAACAATAAATTCAAATTTACACAATTGAAAGTTAATTCTGAAAACTGAGAAAATTGACCAAACAGGCAAAATTTTCCCTACACGCAGCGCCAAGGAGGAAAAAATAGGTCTTCTTGTAGGTCATTTTTGACTAACTTCCCAGTGTCCAAATTGAGCGCATGATAGCTCATTGGAAATATTGTCCTGTCTAATTTCCAGATATTCTTGTGGTTTTGGATTTCGAGCTGTTTTGATCCCTAAAAATTGAAATCTCCCAAGACTGTCTCTATGCGCACCACACTACTGAAAAATGGTAGAAACATTATTTTTTGAGTGTTTTTGGCTCTTTTGCCTAACCAGTTTTGCTCCAAATACTTAGAAAAATTACAGGGGACATGTCCTCATCATTATTAACCCACAAATGTCTTCCATTTTCCCATTGGATGCCCCAAAAAACTACGCAGCGCCAAGGCATTACACATAGAGCTAGTTTTTCTGTGTTTTTTTAAATTTGCCCAAAAACTCAAAAATTTCCAAAATGTTTCAAAATTGCTTAAAATTTGTGGGATAAGCCCACAATCACATGTCAAGTTGATCTAAGGAGGCATCAGCAAGTATCTTGAGTTTTTCACCTCCTTTCTTGCCCTTTTGAATCTCCTTCAGTTCATCCTTCATCTGTTTGACCTTGATATTGCAAATTTTGTTCTAGGGCTAATAGTGATTGGCCATGTGGCTGAGCATCTGATTGTCTCTACAGGCCTTAATTAGTAGCTTATCCAAGTGAATGTTGACTCTATCAAGCCACACTTCTATGTTATCTTCAATCTCCTTTTCCAACTGCTCATCAAAACTCAGACTTTGGACTTCTTGCTTTTCTTTCTCCAATTCTCTTTTGAGGCCTCTTGTCTTTGGCATTTTCCTGATGTTTTCAGCCTTTCTTGTGTGGCACTCTCTGTTGTGAAATATCATCTTCCTCAAACTCGTCATCACTATTTTCTTCCTCCCTGTAATATTTTTCCTCTCTCTCTCCATTCTTGTTCTTAGCACTTTGGAAACCCTAGGGGAGAGGAAAGAAAAGGGAGAGTGAGTGGTTTTCAGCCTCCCTTGTATCACCTTCTCTGTTGTGAAATATCGTCTTCCTCAAACTCATCATCACTATGTTCTTCCTCCCTGTAATATATATCCTCTCTCTCCATGCTTTTTCTTGGCACTTTGGAAACCCTTGGGGAGAGGAAAGAAAAGGGAGAGTGAGTGAGGGAGTGAAGGGAATGGGAGCAGAGAAGGAAATCATGAAATGAGGGCTTTAGGGGATAGAGATAGGGCCACAAAAATTAAGGGAGATAGGGGAAAAGGTTATGAAAAATTTTGAGATGATGGGAGTTAAAAATATTAAGGGAGATGAAAATTAAAATTCAATTACAGGTCAAAGGTAGGGGGAAATTTAGGAAAAATAATGAGATTCCTAAAAATTAGGGCTTTATGGAAAAGGGTGTAGGGACTTAGGGATGAGGATGTATGGGTATTTTAAGTGTATTTAGAGGTATAGGGTGATGTATTATGGTTTAGGTACAATCAATTGGGACAAGGATGGTTTTGGGAAGTTTGTGAAAGCGATGGGGATTTTGGGAGAGGCAAAGGAAAACTAAGGTTTCCTTGCAATTTTAGCCAACATGAAACACAAACACAAGCATAAAAATGAATATGGAGGGAGATATAATGGTTAAATTACTTGTATTTGAGGTGGATAAGAAAGTTTGAGGAGTTTTAGAGCAATTTGGAGGAGTCTGGCCCTGTGCGCAGTGCCCTCTCTCTATGTGCAGTGCTATGTAAATTTGCACTGGAAAAAACGCTCTATGCGCAGCACCAAACTCCTATGCATAGCGTCATCTTGAATGCCACTTTTTAAGGCCTTATAGGAGTCAAAATTGAGCTCATGATATCTCATTGGAAATATATTTCTCTTGGCTACACAATGGACCTATCAAGCACTAAATATGATCAAGGATAGGCCCTCAAAAATCAATTATCCCAAGACTGGTAAAAAAGTGCATAATGGGGGTGCAAAAATGAAGTGTGCTCTTACAGAAAACTTTTGGATTCCTTATACAACTCCAAATGGAGCTCATGATAGCTCATTGGAAAGATATTCCAAACTAGTTTTCATTTGACCTATCAAGCAAGTCATTTGGACAATCTAGCTAGGAGGAAATGTGTTTTTCCCAAGGTCACTCTAGGAGTGAAGCAACTCTCCTATGGCATCTGTATTTTTGAAATATATCCCAAACCATGACACCTGTGTAAAAACTGAAGGAGGTTTTTCTTCTTGGACATATGATGGAAAAAACCTCTCTCACGTTTGTCCAATTCATCTCTTTTTGGTCAGAAACATAGTTTGAAGTAAAACTGGCCCTATGAGTGGCAAATGGCTTGACTCTTGGAATGATTTCCTGGAAAATGATGGAGACATGATGTTTATGAGTTTGGAATGACTTCATAGTTACTGATATTACCTACCTTATTCTTCCTATGTTCATATTTATTGTATTCCATAGCAAACCCTAGCTCAGTGGGAGAGGAAATTAGGGTTTAGTGCTTGCGGAAAATTATGACTTAGGCAACCTTTGAAAAAGACAACTCCCTTTGACATTTGATGAAATTGAAAAATTGTCAACAGATCGAATCTTGATGAAATTGAAAAGCAAGATCCCACCGATTGACCTCAAGAATGCTACAAAAGGATCTTCATAGGAATACATATTGATTTCCAACCCATCTAATACATTACTGCTCTGCTCTAGGTAGTCTTCGTACCTTGGTTTTAAATTTTTTCTAAAATTTGTGCTTTCTTTCTTTGATGACTGCAGCAAGTTGAAAAAAGGATCCTGAAACTCATGAATGACTATTTTTTCTTGATGATTAACAACAAAACAAGAATCTTCTTCATTACTCTCTTAATATGACTGCAAATCTTGGTATGAGCTTCGTAATGAAACACCTATTGAACAAGACAATGAAGTCAGTTGTCAGATCAAGTTTATATCAATACTCTTTTCAGGCTCACAGTTAGCTAATGGAGAAGGAATTTTACATCAGATATCATCTAACACACCATCTATTGGGCCATGAAAAACTTGAAAAGACTGATGAATCATATCCATTGGTTTTAATGAGACTGCATGACACTGTACAGACTGCTCATCCTTTTCTTTAGAGATATTATGAAAAATTTTCTTTAGAAAATTTAAATGCTTCAAAACATAGTGGTACATAATCATCTTGCATCATTTGATCATGTGTTTCAACTTCCAAGCCTTCATCTGCAACCTGACATTCAATGGCATTCGGTGGTTGCAAATCTAGAGTTAAGGAGGATTCTATGTCGCAAATGATTTTCTTAACCAATTTAGGAGAATGTTCATCATTTATAGTGTTTGCCACTCACTTATCTTCTTGCTTATATTTTTCTCTTATTTTTTCAAATGAGGAGAAACACAAGGGTAAGGAGCTCTGATAAAAAATTTGATTATCCTCTTGATTGTCAAGGTCAAAACTCAATGTTGGCTGATTTTTTATCGCATGAAAGTTATCTCTGATGAACTGAAATGAAGTAAAACAAAGAGGCAAAGATCCTTCACTTAATTTCAAATTTTTTGCATTTTCCTCATCACTGTCATAGTTTATATGCATCGGTTGATCACTGTTTTCGAGCTATTGAAACTTAACTTCCTCCCACAAACCAACTGTTGATTGCTCTGGAAGATTAGCTTCTTTTTGGAGAACATAATCATAATCATATTGATCAAACTTTGGCAAATCATAAATATAATTAATGTCACCAATCATACACATTATATTGTCAAATTTTTTCTCCTCGGATTGATCTACAAATCCATTTTCTGATCTATGGTGGATGGGATTAGCAATAAAATATTTAGGGCTTGCAATCTCTTCTTTTCTGGGATAAGTGGGTCATGATGATCTTGAAATGAACTTACATCTCTTATGGTGATATTTTGCATCATTTCCTGTATTGTAGTTACAAAAAAATCAAGCTTTACCTCTAAAGATATCAGGTGCTCTGCAATGTTCTTCTTCTCTTATTCCTTCATCTTTGCCCTTCTGATTAGCAGATTAGCCTCTACATCTACTGCATTGTTCTACATATCTTCAAGTGTTGCAAGGTTCCTTTTTCTTAGCTGAAGCTCCATTTCCGAAACAAAGGCATCCGGATAATGTAAAAGAGCTGAGCCAAGAGGGGGTCTTATATCAGTAGGTATCGAATAATAGACTTGATTGAATCTGGAAAAAAAATGTTGTACTGTCTCCCGTAGCTATCTTTTCAGCTGGTCATACTATTTTAGAATTAGGAAAGGGTTTTGTTTGACCACCCACTTGTCGAGGAAAATTTTTACGAACTGTGGGAAATCTGAGATGCTTGCGGCATGCAATTTTTTGAACCAACTCTTGAATTTTCCTTGAAAAGAAAGAGCAAATAGCCTGATACTGACATCCTCTTTTTCAACTTCAAAAAGTTCTAGGAAAGTCTCAAAATTCTGCATATGTCTCTCAGCAGTGATGTTGTCATATTCACCATCAAACCTTGGCAGATATAGGTAATGATTTTCAGGGAAAGCATGGAGTATAGGAGGTAAGATGAGTGGTTTGTATTGATCTAGAATTTTACAAGGTGTAGGAGTATGTACAGAAGTTGTAGGATCAGTATTGATCTCTTTAGGCTCATCAATTTCAATATGGTCATCATAAGATTTATAAAAAGGATGTGGACCAAGATCAAAGGAAAAATCATTATTTACACTTTTTGAATAGGTAGAATCAAGATTTTTATCATCTTTATCATACAACAAACTCTGGAAAACTTTCAGGATAGTTTCAAGAAAGGAAAAGAATTAATTTACAAGAAATTAGAATAGATATTGAATACAATTCCACTTTGAATACCTGACCTTTGTGTAAGATCCTTCCATTTTCCTTCTGGCAAGGTCGATCCTCCAGTGGAGTCTTTACATCAAGTGGGAGCCGCTAGGTAAAGAGTTCAGCCATCATATGCATCTGATTGTTGTCCAGCATCAACGATCAGATCTAAAATTTGTCGTTCTTTCCTAAGGAAGATATGATATTTTGATTTCCCTAGTATGGTCGCTAATATGTTATCACACGGATTGAACCTAAGGCTGAAGATGGAAATTCTGAGATAACCACAAACCACGCTTATCCAAGTAGCTAGCCCTACTAGGCAAGGAGAGGGCTCTCCCTGTAAGGATCACCTCCAATATGAATGGATAATGAAAGTATTAGGCTAGGTATAGTAGCTTAGGGTTTTGATTGTTTTGATTCAATTGTGTTGGATCAGAAGGAGTAAAATAATTTGGGGCAAAGGAAATTAGGTCAAAATTTTTAGGGTGTTCTATGGGGCAAGGTAGGCACAATGATTTATCACTTTACGATTTCAATGGATGGGATTATCAAGATAGGTAAGGAGTTAGAAAGAAAATGGTGAAATCATGGGCTCTTTCTAAGCTGAAAAAATTACAGACAGTGATAGTCTACCCAAAATAGAGCATAACATTATGGATTCTGTTCATCAAACTTGAAAACATTCACTCAATAGAAATGAAATGATGAATGAAGAAAACAAAACATTCTAACATATGAGCACAAAAGGAGAAACTGAAACTAAACACCATACCACAGGGATTCCATAAAAATAGCTGCAAATTTGATTAATATTCCTGCTCAGAACTGATACAAAGTGTGTCTCTTCAAAAGTCAAGCATCCAACTGAGTCTAACCCTTACAATGACTGAGAAAATACATGATATAGACCTCAAACCAACTCATCCTAGCTTCAAGGGGTCTAATCCATGAGAGGAGGAGTTGTTCCAAGAAAGACTGAACTAACAACTAGAGAATAGGGTGGTCAAAGTGACGCATCCCTAATTTAAGAAAACTGATTCATTACATGTTATTGAGGCCATTTACCTAATGTGTCTACCCTAGATAACATTTAGAACACCATAATTACATCATCAACAACTTATTACATCAATAAATAAATAAAAAACAATTTACACAAGTGAAATTTAATTCTGAAAACTGAGAAAATTGACCAAACAAGCAAAATTTCTCCTATGCACAGCACCAAGGAGGAAAAACTAGGTCTTCTTGCAGGTCATTGTTTACTGACTTACCGGTGTCCAAATTGAGCTCATGATAGCTCATTGGAAAGATTGTCCTGTCTTTGTTCCAGATATTCTTATGCTTTTGGATTTGGAGCTTTTTTTACCCATAAAAAGTGAAATCTCCTAATACTTCCTCTATGCACAGCGCACTGCTGAAAAAATGGAAGAAACATGATTTTTTGAGTGTTTTTGCCCTTTTTCCTGACCAGTTATGCTCCAAATGTTTAGAAAACGTATAAGGGGAATTCCCTCATCATTATGAACCCACTGAAGTCTTCCATTTTTCAATTGGATGCCCCAAAATAGTGCATAGCGCCAAGGCGTTGCACATAGAGCTATTTTTTCTGTGTTTTTTTTTATTTGCCCAAAAACTCAAAAATTTCCAATTTTTTTCAAAATTGCTCAAACTTTGTGGGATAAGCCCAAAATCACATGTCAAGTTGAGCTAAGGAGGCATCAGCAATTATCTTGAGTTTCTCACCTCCTTTCTTGCCCTTCTATATCTCCTTCAGTTTATCCTTCATCTTTTTTACCTTGATATTGCAAATTTTGTTCCGGGCCTGATAGTGATGAGCCATGTGCCTGAGCATATGATTGTCTCTGCTAGCCTTCATTAGTAGCTTCTCCAAGTGAATGTTCACTCTCTCAAGCCGCACTTCTCTGTTATCTTCCTTTGCCAACTACTCATCAAAACTCAAACTTTGGGCTTCTTGCTTTCCTTTCTCCAATGCTCTTTTGAGGCCTCTTGTCTTTGGCCTTTTCCTGATGTTTTCAGCTCCCTTGTGTGGCCTTCTCTGTTGTGAAATCTCATCTTCCTCAAAATCGTCATCAATATGTTCTTCCTTCCTGTAATCTCTGTCCTCTCTCTCCATGCTTTTTCTTGGCACTTTGGAAACCCCGGGGGAGAGGAAAGAAAAGGGAGAGTGAGTAGTTTTCAGCCTCCCTTGTGTGGCCTTCTCTATTGTGAAATCTCATCTTCCTCAAACTCATCATAATTTTGTTCTTCCTCCCTGTAATATTTTTCCTCTCTCTCCATGCTTGTTTTTGGCACTTTGGAAACCCTAGGCGAGAGGAAATAAAAGGGAGAGTGAGTGAGGGAGTGAAGGGAATGGGAGCAGGGAAGGAAATGATGAAATGAGGGCTTTAGGGGAAGGGATAGAGCCACAAAAGTTAAGGGATATGGGGAAAAAGGTTATGGAACCTTGTGAGGTGATAGGAGGTGAAAATATTACGGGAGATGAAAATGAAAATTCAATTATAAGTCAAAGGTAGGGGGGAATCTAGGAAAAATAATGAGATTCCTAGAAATTAGGGCTTTTATGGAAAAGGGTGTAGGGACTTAGGGATGAGGATGTAGGGGGTGGGTTTAGTGTCTTTAGAGGTATAGGGTGATGTAGTAGAGTTTAGGGACAATCAATTGGTACAATGAGGGTTTTGGGAATTTTGTGAGGGGGATGGGGATTTTGGGAGAGGCAAAGGAAAACTAGGGTTTCCTTACAATTTTAGCCAACATGAAACACAAACACAAGCATAAAAATGAATATGGAGGGAGCTATAAGGGTTAACTTACTTGTATTTGAGGTGGAGAAGCAAATTTGATGAGATTTAAAGCAATTTGGGGGATTCTGGCCCTATGTGCAGCACCACACCCAGGTGCACAACACCCTCTCTCTATGCACAGCGCTGTGTAAATTTTCACTGGAAAAAATGCTCTATGCACAGTGCCAAAATCCTATGCGTAGTGCCATCTTGAAGGCAACTTTTGAAGGCCTTCCTAGAGTTCAAATTGTGCTCATTATAGCTCATTGGAAAGATATTTCTCGTGGCTACACAATGGACCTATCAAGCACTGAAAATGATCACGTATTGCCTCTCAAAAATCAATTCTCCCAAGACAGGTCAAAAAGTGCAGAATGGGGGTGAAAAAATGAAGTTTGATCTTATAGGAAACATTTGGAGGCCTTCCTCAACTCTAAATGGAGCTCATAATAGATCATTGGAAATATATTCCAGTCTAGTTGTCATTTGATTTATCAAGCAAGTCATTTGGACACTCCAACTAGGAGAAAAGGAGTTTTTCCCAAGGTCACTCCAGGAGTGAAGAAACTCTCCTATGGCACCTATATTTTTGAAATTTATCCCAAACCATGAAACCTGTGTAAAAATGGAAGGAGTTTTTTCTTCTTGGACCTATGATGGAAAACAACCTCTCTCACTTTTGTCAAATTCATCTCTGTTTGGTCAGAAACGGATTTTGAAGCAAAATTAGCCCTATGAGTGGCAAATGGCTTGACTCTTGGAATGATTTCCTGGAAAATGATTAAGACATGATGTTTATGATTTTGGAATGACCTCATAATTACTGATATGACCTACCTTATTCCTCGTCTGCTCATATGTCTCTGATTCCATAGCAAACCCTAGCTCAGTGGGAGAAGAAATTAAGGTTTAGTGCTTGTGGAAAATTATGACTTAGGCAACCTTTGAAAAAGACAACTCCCTTTGACATTTGATCAATTTCTGAAGTAGACACTTTTTGTATTTGACACTTGATGTACTTATTACATTTGAACTGAAATAAAATTACATGAATAAAATAAAATTACATCTTGGAATGAAACTCACACTTGAAATCAAATTACAACTTTGGAAACCATCTTGGAGATCATCTTTACATGGTAAAAAGACATTATTGGGATCACTCTCACACCTTTTTCTGACCTTATGAGATGGAATGGTGTATTTTTGGACTTTGAACAATGAAACCTCATGACCTAATGGGACCTTGAATGACCTGAATCCATGGTTGACTTTGACTGACATAAGACATAGTGAAATAAGCTTTTCAAAAGTGGTTTTTATGTTTAGCAAGGCATGAAGATGGGCCAGCAAATGATAATTTGGGAGGGACAGTGAGACTTTATGACTAGGTCTATCATCAATGAATCAATTTTTTACATGACCTAATGGAATGATAAAAAAATTCTGGGTGGGACACCTAAAATGAATACGAAAAGAGTGATTTTGATCACTAATGGCAGAATGTATATTCTGACACTAACATGAGGTATGGCAACATCAAGAAGAAATGTGTCTGGGATCAGATCAATGGAGTGCTTCACCTGACAGCATAGAGGAACCTCTCCAGGTAAGGAGAAAATTTCCTTGTATTCCTCCACGACTTTGTCCATTTGATTTTTCCACACAGGGGAGCCCTATTTGGAGGCTATGACCACAATCTTCTTCTTTACCTTTGGGCGAATCATAATGAAAACCAATTTCATGTTTTGGGAAATAATATTACTGTATTTCTTTGTAGTAATCAAAGATATGGTGAAAGTCAGTACTACCTCTGGTATCCTATACAACGTATTTCGGCAGTACTACCTCCGGTATCCTATACAGCTTATTTCCCAAAGTAATAATAATAGAACGAGTTCTATAGTCATACACAACATGTCACTTCCACAAGTATGGTTTGCCTAATAATACATTAGAAACTTCAAGAGGAGAAACATCAATCACACAATTCCTCATCCATGAAGGGCTTGATGTTGTAGGGAAGCCGACACTGCTGGCTCACATGGATATATTTTCCTTGGTAAAGCCACTGGATGGTATATGATTGTGGGTGTGTTTTGGTTGATACGCTGAGTCGCTTCACAACCTCTACTGAAATGAGGTTATTATAGCTTTCGCTATTAACAATGAATTGTAGTTGTGAACCCTCCACCCACATCCGGGACTGGAAGAGGCGCTCGCCCTCCTCTGGATCCTCGAGCTCCTCCCTCAGAGCTTGGTGGTGGAAATGGTGGCATTGGATTCCACATAAATTATCTAGTTCCATTTTTCATTCCCCTTGTCCAGTTCTGACTCAGAATCAAAACATGCATCTGATTATGATGCCTTTAGTTCGGCCACCAGCCACTGTTTGGCCCGACACTCACTTGTGTTGTGAGTGGAGCTCTTATAAAATTCACACCACTTCCCCGTGTCCATCTTTGGCTTTGTGGTGTTGTTCTGCATCACCTCGCTTTGTCTTTTCCCCTTGCTCTGTGGTTTAGGGGCGCCTTTCCCTAGTTTCGGATTTGCAGATCCAAAGTGTCGCTTCTTTTGCTTAAATTTCTGCTCGAGCTTGGTGACATATCGATATTCCACGCTAAGCAAGGTAATGTCAAGGAACTCCATTTCCTCCTGAATTTATATGTGCAAAAAACTACGTTACTTGAGGACCAAATGTTTCTCCAAATATTTAATAGCCAACTTTTTGCGTAGGGTATGGAACAAATTTGTCATCTCGTGCATATCTTGGTCCCTTTGTTTCTGCAACATGGTCCATTATATGTACTTGTCCTCATAGCTCCCCATGGGGTAATATTGTTCCTTAATGGCGTATCAGAAAGAATTGCACGTGGGTGTGGCCGAGAACAAGGATATTTCCTCTCGTCATTTTTCTCACAACAGGTTTCCCACCATTCCTTGACATGGGGGGTGGGTTTGAGGAGTGCAAAAGTAATATTTTCCCGATTGTAAAAGTCATGAACCGAGAAATATCCTTCTAATAGATTCAACCATATATCTACGAATTTTGCATATATTTGGCCCTCAAATTTGGGAATGTCAAATTTTACTTGTACCTTAAAATGAGTGGCACCTCCTGAGTGGTTGGTGGATGAAGGTGTGTCATCGGTGAGTATTCGTTGAAGTATCTGAGCAAAGTTATCCATCATCGCATTCATTTGTTTCTCAAGGGCCTCCTCGAGCAATATTTTGATAGGATATCTTCATCCCTCGTCTTTTTTTTCTTCCACCATGGGAGGTCATTGGGGTTTGTGAGGTTGGTCTTGCAAAGGTTCAACCAGATAGAGCCCTAACTCCTTATACCCTGACCTCGTTGGGGACACACAAATAAAAATCGAGAAAGAGAAGACCACTCTGATACCACTGTTCCGAATTTATACAGGAACACAATAAAATACAGAAATAAACATAAAAAAGAGATGTTGCAAGAATAAAACTTCATTTCATTAATATCAAATACTTAAAAATGTTTACAGACAGAATAGAAAATAAATTGGCTCGGGCGATGGTAGCTTATCTCTGAGAAGAGATGTGGCAGCTACATGCCTCTTAACTGTGTTACAATGAGGCTCGAAGGCTTTTTTTATTATTGAGAACCAATGGAAAACCATAAACATCCAAAAACCTAACCTTAGGAGATAAAATGCCAAAATATGGACCTCTTTGGGGTAAATTGGTACATCAATTTCCCAAGGTCGTAACTTTGGCATACGATCTCTGTTTGACGCACTTGATACCTTGTTAGAAAGATCTATCTGAGGACTACAACTACTAATAATGAATTTTAATTTGAGGACCCAAATTCACCAATAATGATTTTAAAAAAAAAAAAAAAACATCGTTTACAGCCTCAAATCGGCTCTGGAATTTCAAGACCCGAAAAACTACCAAAAATAATAAATTCTACTACAATTAAGGAAACTGAAAAACTGAAGAAAAAATGGTGGGTGTCTAAGTGGAATAGGTGGGTGGCCACCAATATCCACCTGGATCAGTTGGAGAATCTGCCACATCTTTTTATTTAAACTCAAACCATGCACCATTCGACCAATGCAGGCGGTGGAGCGGAGCGGCATAACCAAGAGCGGCTAGGGGCCCGGAACCTTGAACAAGGAATCTTTTTTGATGCTAAGAATATTCCCTTGGGGTCTAGAACTGCCAGTGTTAGAATGGGACAATTTTATAGTCATTTTTACATGATTTCTCACTAGGAATCCAACTATACAACCCTTTTTTCCAGTTGGGGTCTCCATTTTCAGACCATCATCAGGAGCGGAGGTATAAGGTGTCATTTTTGTAAATTTTCTTGTAATTAATTTTTGTTTCCAATTTAATGAAAGAGGCCTATCCACATCGAGCAGGGCACAAATACGTAGACCACACTGGGTGAACTCCATAATCAAATCATATTTCGTCTTTGATCTCATGTTTTCCTATGATTTCCGCTTCTTTTCATGTGTTTAAGTTATGTGGTTATACACTCTTTTATATACAATTTTGTATGCATCCATGAAGTAAAAAATCTGGATCATGCAGCCAATAAAACTTCCTACCACTTGGATGAACAAGAGAATAGAGGAGGCTAGAGTGGTGAAAATATTAGGTAGACTTCTAATTTTGGAGGGATCACTGGAAGATAGTTTAATAATTTGAAAATGTGTATCCTCGGGTGGAGACTCATACCCCTACCCAATTCTTCTTGATTTGGCTCCCCCTTTAAAAAAATCCTTCCAACCCTCTTAATATGAATTCCATTTGGTTGGAGGACCCTCTCGTCCTCTAGGAAATAAAGGATTGTTGGAGATCTTTGGATCCCTCTACTCCAAAATATCCCCTTGCAATTTCAGGAAAATATCAAGAAATAAAAAGGTACTGACATTACCTAGACCAAGCAGAAAAGGGAGAGGGATAAAAAGGAATTATATTACATCAAAGCATAATTGCAATAAAGTATTGACAATGATGGAATGGGGTTTTTTTCAAGTCAATAGAAGCGTCATCTCAAAACTTTAGAGGATCATCGAAGGAAAATTCTTCTAGACATAAAGAAAAAGTGGAGAGTAAAAGATAGAGCTAACTAGCTCCAAGCGAGGGATGAAAACACAAAAAAGTCTACTAATTTGGAAATAATAGAAGGTTATGTGGGCCTTAAATAGATTAATTGTACCCAAGCCACCTCCTTTGCAGAGTTGGCAGAGGGAGTTTCTCATTTCAAGAATATTTTTAAGTGGGTCTCAAGGGGCACTATTGAAGTCCTCCTTCAAGTGGTCTCTCTTTTTCCTAGCTTTATTAACCTAGAAGGGAATTCCTAGCTTATTACAAATGTCACTTTGGAGGAACTTCAAGTAAATCTACATAGCTCCAAAAAGAAAAAAGTCCAAGGATGGATGGATTTTTAGTGGAATTCTATATTGATTGTTTTTTTAGATAAAGAGCTCGTATTTTCGACAGTGATGTTTGAAACATCACCATGGGAAATCCAAGCTCTTTATTTGCAAAAACACACCGCAAAAACCTAAAATCTACCTTGATTGTTTTATTTTCTAGGGAAAGATATAGTGAAAGTGGTAGAGTATTCAAGAACTTCTAGGTGCACCATCTTATTTTTTAACACTAATTTCATCATGTGTATTTCTAAATTTGTTAATCCCTCTACTTTTGAATAGTTCAAGCATATTTATCTTTGCAACTCCATCTCCACAATCATTGTTTGTCACCTCAAAGCTATCCTCTCACATCACATATCTTTTGAAATTTTTGGGTTCCTGTGGGGGAGATAGATGCATGAGGCTATTGTGATAGCACAAGAAGGTCTTCACTCTGTTCACACAGGGAACTAGAAAACTATCATTTACAAGGTCAACTTGGAAAATTCTTTTCATTGGTTAAATTGGTTATACATTCATTTTATTTCAATTCATCAAGGATTATGTCACTCATTTGTAAAATTAATCTTGAACTACATAAGCTCTGCATCTTTTCTTTGATAATTAATGGTTCAACCATTCTCTTCTTTAATGTAGAAAAAGGGATGAGACAAGGGTGTCCACTATATTCACTTCTCTTTTTTTGGGTGGTATAATCCCTTAGTAGAATTATCACTAATGCAGTGGATAGGGCTGAATTAAATGGAATTGTTTTGAGTACCACATGTTTCATCTATTATTTTCTATTTTTTGATGATATCCTCATTTTCTGTGAATGGAATGTAAGGCACATTGATCATTTGGAGGTTTTACTTAGCACCTTTATTAAATCCATTGGAATGTGCACACATAAATAAAATTCCTCCATGTACCATTGGGGAATATCAAATCCCAAAAAAATATACATATCTCAACTGCTTTCCCTCCAGGTTTATGATTTTGGGAAGGGATTCAAATATGCTAGCTTTATTCTCAGGCCAAAAAAACTATAGGAAATTTATTAGCTCTAGATTTTGGAAAAATTGGAAAGGAAGATTCATGCTTGATGTAACCATTTGCTTTCCCAAGAAGGTACACTAATCCTAGTGAAATTTTTTCTATAGGATATTCCTATTTATTAGCCATCCCTTTATTAGATACCCAACATGTATCTTGGTAAAAATATGTAAACTATATTTTCATTTCCTCTAGGTAGGTTATGAAGATAAAAATCCAATAATATTAGCCTCTTGAAAAAAATTAAAAACCTTAAGAGCTTTGTGGGACCACGAATTGAAAAATATCTTTATGTTTTCTAAACTTATCACCACCATATATGTGTGAAGATTAATCCAAGATATTGGCCCATGCTCTCAAATCAAAAATAATAAGTACATCCCTCATCATACTCTTGTGAACTAGATATGAAAGCCTTAAAATAATCACAAAATGGTTCCATTTTTTGTAAATCCTTCTTACATGCTTTCCCTCTCATTGGTAATTAGTTAATGTGGTGTATTAATGATGAAATTTGAGTCTTAATAGGGAAGGATACGTGGAATAAGGGTCAAAACAACTGCCTTCTTCCAAGCCATACTATTTGGAAGTTCAATAGAGAGGGGTTTTACTTTTTATATCATCCATGAGGCAAAAATTTGTCACAGGCCAAACCCATTAGTTATCTAGTAGAAATATTGATCTTGATTAATATTTATCCCACCTATGGGATTCTTACATCAAAACCCTATAGAGCCCTTCCATGGCCCTCTAGATAAAGTTGATCAAATTATATGGTCTATGAGCCCTTATGGGATATTTTTCAAAGATTGAATGTAATACATTTCTAAAGAAAATAAGCTAGACTCAAATCCTTAGTGGGGAAAAATTCTTTGGAAGCTCAATTTCTCTCCAAAGTCAAAATTATTCATGTGGATTTTATTGCATAAAAAAAACCCCACATGGAAGGGGTGGCATGAGGAGGAGGGGTTCTTCACAACCCCAAAGGAAAATTGATTGTTATTTATTCATGGGGATTGGGACAAATAACCAGTAATCAAGCAGAGATGTATGACCTACTTCTAGCCCTAATCCTGGAAAAATACTTGCATATTTAGAATTTGGCAATCTTGGGGGATTCTCTCATAAATATATAGCATTTGTACAAAGGAACTTGGCCTAAATAAATTCATCCCAAAATTTTACTTCAAAGAATCTCCAATGCCATTGAAATTTTCCCCTCTATATCCCCCTTTCATATCATTAGGTACCAAAATTCTGTAGCTGATAAACAAGCTAACCTAGCATGTCTACTAAAAGTTCAAGAAACATAAATTAATGGCAGTCATGGTTGGAAATATGTAACAACCCCTCATTGATTTTCTATGTAAATAAAATAATATCAATATCATGGGACATGTATTCCAAGTTGAATGTCCGGCGAAACATTATAATGGGCATTACTTGTGATTAATTAATTTCTATGGTAATTGGAAAAGGCATTGGTAAAGGAAAATTTTCAATCATCGGAATTTATTTATGAAAATAAAGGAAAATAGGAGGAAAGGACGGTGAAGAGACACACATTTGCATGCAAGGGAAATTAGAGGGAAAATCAAGGAACTGAATAAAATAGAGGCATCAAGGATAAAAAGGCATCAGAGAATCAATTCGCAACTTTTGCTAGTTTAACTTTTGTCAATTCAACATTTGGCTCTCTCATGCATTATCTCATACTCTTGCAAACTTAGAGTATTCTTGGAGCACTCTAAAATTCACTTGGATTTGGAGAAAGAAGGCAAAAGAAAGAAGGGAGCACAAGGAAACAGCTGGATCAACAACTACAACTGGATTTCTTTGCAGGTAATAGGTTAAATATGTGATTTCCTTGTTGGTTTTTGGATGCATGGTAATAATATGCATGTGATTCCTTGGTTATGCGTTGACATTTGCATGGAGGTTTTCCTGTATTGACAGTTGTTTTATCATTTAGTTTCCATTTATTGGAAATCCATGGTGTTGTGGGTTTTCCACTTATTTTTTTGATTGGTGCTCAAGTTCCCTATGGTTGTGGGTTGGACGAAATTCTATGGAAGCCCTGTGACAACTTGCGTTGAGTTACTAATTCATGTAGTTGTAGGTTGTGAAAAACACTTTAGAGTCCTTGGTCGGTTGAGTTAGTATTCCCTGGAGTCATGGTTTGAATAAAATATTTAGAGCCCCAAAAGGTTTTGGGTTGAGTTACTAGTTCCTAGAGACCTGAACAACTTAGGTATAGATCGATATGCTTGATGTTAGTGATTTCTAGACGTAGAGGTGTAATCATTGTGATTGAGGGTTGAGGTGTTTTGGCCTTTTGAAGGCCTAGTTGGATTTTTCTTGATTGATTCTATGAGGTCCCACATTCATGCTTGGAATATAGTGTGGAAGTGATTGAATGAAAGAGAGATTTAATTCAACCCAATCTATGGTCAAGTGGTACGTGGAAGTCCCTGACTTGGCTTTCATTCTCATATGTTAATAAGAGTTGTTTTCCTATTATGATTTGTGAGAAGTTTTATTGGATATCATGTTGACATTATGGTTGATTTTCCATGGTTTATATGTTGGTTATTTAATGGTTATATGTTGGTTATATGATGTAATCTATATATGGCTCCTATCATGTTTTGATAAGTTATTGAATCATTTATGATTGCATGGACTAACAAGTGTTATTTTAGCTAGATAGATAGGAATTAGATTATTCTTGGTGATTTTTAGATGAATACTATCATTTTATGATCAAATATGCATTCATGACCTGTAGCTTACATGTTTTCCATATGTTTAACAAAAATCTTGTTATGGATTAGGCATTTCTCGGTCAAGTCCTTTCTTCAAGTTTGAATTTTTAGCATTGTTGTCATGTTAATTATGATTTTGGAAAGTTATAGGCAGTTATGGGAGTGATCTAGAGGATAGCCTAAAAAAGTGGCTAAGATATTGGAACCGTTAGCACTGAACTGGAGGATTTATGTCATGACTACATGGAAGCATGCTTGTGTGTGTGGTTGGGGCCTCATAACCACACTTTTGCTTATTCTGCATGTGGTTGGGGTGACAGGTCAGAGAAAAAAGGTTCCAGCTTAGGTATTGATCACCTGGGGTGGTTGTTCAACTCCTTAGTGATCTGTAATCCCTATAGGATGTCTGTAAGTGTTCAATTTGTAAGCCCCACTTCTTTAAATAAAACTTGGAGTTCGTGTCATCTCATAGTGCCACTCATATCATGTTTACCCGAGCAAGCTTATTAATTTGGGTGAATATGGGAGGAGTCATTATAGGGTGGTATCAGATTGAGGTTGCAACATTGCACCTCGGGGTACATGTGATTGTTATGCATGCATGTTAGTTGTAGATGTGTTTATTGTGCATGTATTGTGATGGTCATTGTAGTAGCCTCAGGTCATCATGATGTTGATGTTGAGATGATTGATATGTTGATTTCATTATTTGTATACATTTTGTGCTAATCTGGACTAATTTTTTTATATGAGATAGCCCCCATTGAACTTCCCATAGGTATGATTTTGATTATGTCTATATTTGGTTTATCTAAAATGGAATGTTTGTAAGAAGATAAAAGATTGGATATGAAAAGAAAAATGGTGGATTATAGTTCACATGACTCTCCTTATAGATATGTTTAGCGAAAAGGAGATGAGTATTCTCCTGATATGGAAGATACATTGAGAAGTCTTAAGGCAGAGGTCAGAAGTTGAAAGGCAGATAATGACAGGATAATTGAGTCACAAGAAAAACTTGCTAGAGCTCAGGAAAATAAATTCGAGGTTAATGTAGTCATCCTTCAGATTATTTAGTATTTTAATATATAGGGACAGTTAAGAATCATTCATGGACAAGAGGAAAGGACTAATAGGGCATATGGCATCAGATCTTGATCAGGATACAGGTTGGACAAGGATGAAATAGTCATAGGTGGCAGATGGTTAGATATACCCGATAGTAGACGTAGTGCTTATGGGTTCTATTCCAGTTATGGTTCAAAAGGCTTCATGGTCATTACCGCCATCATCCTTATAGGAGGAGTGAGAAGAAATAATTTCTAGATGAATTAAAAAAATCCAAGCCTCCTACATTTGATGGAGAGATGAAGAAACCATAAGATGTAGAATAATGGTTGCTTGGGATGAAAAATTTCTTCAAGCTGCATGATTATACAAAGAATATGAAATCCAAGATAGTTATTTTTAATATCAAGGGAAAAGCATATATCTGGTGGGAATATTTGAAGCGTGTTAGAGGCATCAAGACATAGGAGTTGCATTGGCATGAGTTTAAAAGATTCTTGAAAAATTAGTACCCGTCAGAGAGATATTACGATGGAAAGGCTAAGGAGTTCTATGAGCTTACGATGGTGTCAATGATAGATGAAGTGTATATAGCCAAGTTAATATAGTTTTTGAGGTATGTTCCTTACCTCATGGATGAGAAGGAAAAGGTTCAAAGGTTCATCAGTGGATTTCCTTTAACATTTAAGGATCGTATTGAGTATGATGAGCCTCATTCATTGGAGGAAGTCATTGGGAAGTTGAAACATTGTTATGAGCAATCTAAGTGGAAGTACGAGGCTAAGCCTTATTGGAAATGGAATGACAAGACTAAAGGAAAGTGGGTTAAGAAGCGATGAAGACCTTAGGATGTGGGTGATAAGGTGAATGTATCACCTTATAAGAAGTTCAATGAAATTGGCATAGGACACAAATTTCTTCCTGAGGAGCAAAACAAAGGTGATGGTAGGAAAACTTTGCAGTGTTGGACTTGTGGTATAGAGCACCATAGAAGAGATTGTCCAAAACATCAAGGTGGCATACCTTAGATTTATAGTGCTCAAGAGGCACCGTAATTTGGAGATGCTGGGTAGAGTATTAATCATATTTATGCAACAGTGGATAATAGGTAGGTGATAATTACGAATCCATTATTGAGATGAAAGGTGAGTTTTATGATAAAGTTGTTTCTTTTCTAATTGATCCTGGATATAACTATATTTATATCATTTATGACCTAGTAGATAAGTGTTTCTTGAATAAAGAAGTGCATGTAGAGTCTTGGTTGGTGCAATTGGCTACAAGAACCAAGAGAAGAGTTCATCATTGGGTGAGATATTGTGAATTTGAGCTGAATGGTATGCCTACATCAACACATATAAATGTGCTTCTGTTGGGTTCATATAGCATGCTTTTGTGTATGTATTGGTTCTTCATTCATGTGACTAAAGTGGACTTTTATGGGAAGGATATTGAGTTCCTAGATGATGATGGGGAAAAGAGAATCTTGCAGGGTAAGAATAATCCTACATCTGTGAGAACGGTTACAACTATGTAGGAAAAGTGTAGTTGCGGAAAGGCATGTGTATTGTTTTCAGTTTGTATTTCCAGTGACAAAGGGAAGGATGTTGAGGATGATGAAGTTTTGAAGAGGTATCTAGTTTTGTAGCAGTTTCAGGATTTATTTATTGTAGATATTTCAAAGTTGCCTCCTCATAGGGAAGTGGATTTCTCTTTTGAGTTGGTACCAGGAGAAACACCAACATCAAAGGAACCATATAGGATGAGCACTCTAGAGTTGGTGGAATTGAAGTTGAAACTTAAGGAAATGCTTGATAAAGGATATATAAGGAAAAGTTTGTCACCTTGGGGTGCACTAATTTTTTTTGTAAAGAATAAGGATGGTACTCTCAGATTGTGCATTGATTAGAGGTAGTTGAGCAAGGTGGCCATCAATAATAGGTATATGTTGTCGTGGATTGATTATTTGTTCAATCAGTTGAAGGGAGCAACAATGTTCTCAAAGATTTATTTGAGATCAGGATATCATCGGGTGTGCATCAAAAAAGAAGATATTTACAAGATCGTATTTTGTACCTGGTATGGGCATTATGAGTTTGTGGTGGTTTCATTTGGTCTTACTAATTCTCCAAATACTTTAATGTGTTTGATGAATATTGTGTTGTTTCCTTATTTGGACAATTTTGTGATAATGTTTATTGACGATATATCGATATATTATAAGAATAAGGAAGAGCATGAAAAGCACTTGAAAATGGTGTTGATATTGTTGAGAGAGCATTAGTTTTATACAAATTTTAGCAAGTGCAACTTATTTCAGACTAGATTTCACTACTTGGAGCATGGTGTTTCCAAGTAAGGTATAGTAGTGGACCTAGAAAAGATTAAATCTATCATGGAGTGGCCAAATCCTAGGAATGTGCATGAGGTGAGATCATTTATGGGACTATTATGCTATTACAGGAGGTTCATCAGGAACTTCTCATCGATTTCATATCATATTACATCTTTTTAGCTAAAATGAAAGAAGTTTGAATGGTCTATGGAGTCTGAAACTAGTTTTGAGCAGTTGAATAATTTGCTTACAAATGCTCCTATCTTTAATATTGCAGATCCTAATAATGAGTTCGTGGTATGTACATATGCTTGCAATAGATAAATTGCAAGAGTCCTGATGCAAAAAGGACAGGTAGTTTTCTATGATTCAAGGAAGGTGAATGATCACGAGAAGAGCTATGTGACTCATGATCTTGAGTTGGCAGCTATCATTCATGCGTTGAAGATGTGGAGAAATTATATTATTGGCAGGAGGTTCATCTGGATGAGTGGTCATAGTAGGGTGATGTATCTATTTGACCAACCCAATCAAAATTCCAAGCAATAGATATGGTTGGCTACACATAGTGAGTTTGACTTCGAGATCAAGTACATTAAGGGCAAGGATGCAATCTATATGGTTGGCTACACATAGTGAGTTTGAATTTGAGATCAAGTACATTAAGGGAAAGGAGAATAGGGTTTCAGATGATCTTATTAGGAGAGTGCAAGTGAGTCATATTTCATTAGTAAGATCTTATGGGGCATACTTGTAGGAGTGGATCTTGCAGGAAGGAAAACACAATGAAAATCACCAACAGCTGAAGTAGAGGTTGCAGCAGAGGGGTGAAGGTGTGGAAATTCCAAGTCTGGAATCCTACTGCAACCAACTGAATTTAATTCACCTACCTATAAATTAAATTAACAAGTGATTTATGGATTTCTTCTGTAAATAATGAAGAAATTACTGAAGCGGCCATCACTTAATTAAATTAATATGTTGAAACAATAAACTAAGAAAAATAAAAGAATATCACATAGGACATCGTTATTTTTGGACAAACGTCCCCAAAAAAACCCAATGCGGGAAAATCGATGCAACAATTATGATGGTTTTATTATTAAGCAACAATTATTTCTAAATAAAAGCTCTGGATGTTGCAACTAGAAATCTAGTACAGACAATATCACTTGCCATAAGAAATTAGTGAGATTACCTCACTCTACATTGCAAGTCCCGGTTGATCCTATAGCTAAACCACTGTTCTACCAGCACCCTTTGTGTTGCCTCTACGTATTAAGTATGTGGGTCTACATCAAGGGATTTAGAAGACTGCATCACCTCCTCTGCTGGATCGCTCAGCCCTCAGAAAACTTGATTACACCCCTCCAAGCTCAGAATCTCAATCTCCCAGTTGAATATTGGAATTTTTCTCAGGAATATTGTGTTGCCTCTACGTGTGGCCTTCGTGGCCCTCCGTCACCCTCTATGGTTACTGCGTCACACTCTCTGGGAATTTCACTACCTCCTTTTCTTATCTCTCTGCCTCTATGTTGTGTATTCTTGGCCCCGGAGAAGATTTTCCGACCACAATTTTCTATGCCCCTCAACTGCGTGAGAATCTCTCGATCAAAATTTTCCTCTGAGCACTGCTCACTTCAGAAAATTCGATCTCTTGATCTCTCAGTGTGTTTTTCCAAATTACCCTCAAGCCTTCTTTATAGTCTTCTCGTTGATAATTTAATGGCCGAGATTAGATATCCAATCAACGACTCAAATTACATTTTAACTTGATCTGATTTTTCTAGAACATTCAAACCCATATTCTATTAATTCAATTTAAATATTTTATTTACTTAAGTTTAGACTTAGGGTCACTTTAAATAATTATTTTTTTAATAAAATACAATCCAGGTGGAATTTCCCTAAATAATTTCTGGGTTATCTTGAATACATGTGTCTAAGCCTATCCACAAAATTTGAGACTTAAAGCACATCCGATGCTACCCCGAATCAACAGTCCCTCTTAGCGAGGAATGTGCTCTAGCAAATATGCCATGTAGCACATTGTTTTGACTCTGAAGCATCTCCCTCTGCATTGTTGATTTCTAACATGTTGTCCACCAACTATTGCATTGCTGCTGCAACTGCATTGTTGATGAACTTGTGATGATGAACACTGCATCCATACTGCAACTCCCTCTCAAATGTTTCATTTGTTGCTAGCACTACCATTGCTAACTCTGCACTACAACTCAGTTGCTGAGAGCAGCAACTGAAAAACATACAAAATCTAAACAAGTGTTTCGTATGGATACATCTCGATGTTGAAACTCTAACTATTTCTAGTCCCACATTGTCCCTTTGAATCACTACGTTGTTGCTCCTTCTACACTGCATCTCTCTTCACTGCTACAACTATACACTGCGCTGCTCATATTTAGCGCTATATCTACTGCATCTGTTGCTCCAACATTCCTTTTCACCAACTGAAACTCCTCCAACCTGCTACTACTGATCTTGGGCACCCGTATCAAGGTCATGATCCAAGAGGTGGAATCCACACGAATCCCTTCCAACTGATGTTCTTGTGAACTTACAGCTCAATATCACCCCATCTCCCTCCTGGAGATGTGTGGGAACTCATGGCATTCTCATCTTCTTCGATATTTTTGGACCCAACCTTCGTATCATGCTTCTCTTCCTTATAATTTTTCTTCAAAGGACACTGCATTGCGTAGTGACCAAGTTCACCACACTTGATTCATTTTATCTTCAATACATCCTTTTTCCGTCTCTGCTGCCCCTTCGATGCAAGGGCTGCATTTTCCTCCCCCTACTTTTTCTTCGACCCATTTTCATAATTGCCATCAATTTTTCACTTGAATAGGTCCCTCCTTAGCTCTTCTTGCTGAAGAGAAGACCATATCTCTTCCTAGCTTGACAAGGTTTCTCTTCCAAGGATCCTTTGGATGAAAACCTACCATTATTATGTGTTTGCGTTGAGGGCCAGCCTTACCATCACGGTAGGTTGAGGTGTGGACCCCATGGATGCTATTTGATCATGAGTTTCCTGAAGCCTAGAGAGGAACATAACAATATGCTCACCCTTCTGTATCTGAATCATCCTCAGTTTCTGATCTAAGTACATCTTCATTATTCGGAATATCCTATGTATAACAATGCTAAGGCTTCCCACATCTACCTAGTTGTGTCCTTGCTAGCTATGTGGGACACTGTGTGATATTTGACTCCATCAAGGAGCAGCCTCTTAGCCTTCGCCATATCACTCGTATACCTCTTCAATGGATCTAGACCTGCCTGGAAAACTACCATACTAGTCACGAAAATATTGAGATCGTATTCATCTAGAAGGCATGTAATTCTTTCCTTGCAGATTACATAGTTGGAAGCTCCCTCCAACCGATCCTGATCTTGAAGCCCATGAGTTTCCATTTCTACCAAAATGAAAATGTCAAATATGCTCCTTCTCTTTCTCCTCTACTCAACATTGGACTGGCTTATGCACTCCTTGCTAGAGGTGGTAAATCAGCCACCCATATCTGTTTCTCAGATCTTGCAAAAAATAATTCCCCAAATAGGAACCCCAAGGAAGAAAATTCCCTCACTATGATTATTCTCTCTCTTTTGATGACTTTCTACCCAGCAAAAAAAATTATGCCTATAGAAAACTGCATCCCACCAGCACTTACATTGAGGCTTTGTAATTCTCCATTTGGCTCAGAAAAAACTCGATCTAGAAGCCCTTCCTCTCTATCGACTCACTCATAGAGAGACTTTCCTCGAAAATTCAGCCCTCATGGCCTGGACTGCGCAATCCCTCTGGGGATTCGAAATGTTGCCCTCTACAACTACTCTGCCTCCTGCTCAGCTCTAGATCTTCTCTTCTTGTCTAACCTGCAACGCTCTGATACCATGTGGAAATTCCAATTTTGGAATCCTACTACAACCTGTTAGACTCATATACTAATAGGTATCATATTTCATGATTGACTTGATGGGCTATGTAATATTTTCATACCTTTTTCTTGTTGCAAAGGTTTTCCATATTCTCAAAAAATCAAAAAATTTAAAAAATGTAAAGAGGGTATACCCTAAAAGAAAAATCAAAGGGTGAAAAAAATAAAAGTGGCCAAAAAGGTAAAAGAAAATGAACCCCACCAAAAGAAAGGCCAAGGAAAGTGTGCAAGTCTAAATGCCACTAATTTTTGCTCTTATGTAATAAATAAAATTGTGTGCAACTTGTATCTTATGCCACAATTGATGAATAGTCAAACAGTTTAAGCTTGGCTAGTTCATCTTTCAATTTTATGTTTTAGAGATAGAGAATAAAATCTGACCAAAATGTTTAATCTTGGCAGATAAGTAGATAGGTAGAGTAAATAAAGGAGCTCAACAGTTTAATCTGAGCCCTTAGATGTAATAAGGATAGAATTAGATAGATTTCCATATGTAAAAAGAAAAAGTATGATAAGGGTTTTCCAGTCTAAGTGCACCCTAATAAAGAAGAAAAAATGGTAGGGTAAAGTAGGTCGGGTAGGTAAATGATGTTGCAGAATTATATGTGATGGATAATGACTCCAAATGTGTTAATTTTTACTTTCATCACAAGTGCTAAGGCAGACACTACACTGGAAGAATTTCAAGCAAATCAAAGTCAAATTATTAACTTCCCTTCTCATTTTTCCCTAAAAATTTCACTAATTTCCCCTAAGTATTAAGGTATTTGAAAATTGAAAATAGATGTATTTGAATCTATATATTGTATTCCCATGTGATAGCCTATGTACCAAATTCTGTTGTCAAAGACATCTTAACTCAAGATGGAATTGAGGGCAAAAGAGGTAAATGGATTGCTACCATATTAGAGTATGATATTGAAATAAAACCTACAAAGCTTATAAAGGGACAGGGATTGGCTCAACTCATGACAGAAACAAATTTCCAAGCCCTAGATATTAATGAACTGGATGACGAACAGGAGATGGCGACTCCACAAATCAGCCAGGCCTTCTTAGATTCACCTTGGTATGCTGATATAATTTATGTATTGTTAAACCTGCAAGCTCCTCCAGGGTTATCCAGAACAAAGAAAAGGTTTTTAAAGATGACATATTTAAAGTTTTGTATTTTAGATAATGTTCTCTTTTGGAAAAATCATGATGGCATGCTATTGAATTGTTTGTTAAAAGATGAAGCTGACAAGGCTCTCAATGAATTCCATGTAGGAGACTGTGGTGGACACCTTTATTGGAAAACAACTGCAGACAAGATCCTAAGAGCTGGATTTTATTGGCCAACCTTGTTCTCTGATGTAAAGAAATTTGTCACTACTTGCCATAAATGCCAAATTTTTGAAGGCAAGAGAAAACTATTACCTTTACCCTTGAAACCAATTTCCACCGAAAAACCTTTCCAACAATGGGGCCTGGATTTCATTGGAGAAATCCATCCCCCTTCTTCTGGCCAACACAAATGGATCTTCACTGCCACAGACTATTTTACTAAATGGATTGAAGCAATTCCTTCCAGACAAGCCAATGACATTGTGATCATAGGATTCCTAGAAACCAACATATTATCAAGATTTGGTTGTCCTGAGAAAATTATAACTGATAATGCTGTTGCCTTCAAATCTAAGAAGATGATAAGTTTCTGTAATAAATATCATATCACCTTAGGCCATTCCATAGCCTATTACTCTCAGGGTAATGGACTGGCTGAATCTTCCAACAAGAGTCTCATTAATATTATCAAGAAATTATTGGAGGAAAACAAGAAAAATTGGCATAAGAAACTTATAAATGCACTATGGGCAGACAGAATCACCACTAAAAAATCTATTGGGACCAGTCCTTATGAGTTAGTTTATGGTATTGAGGCTATATTTCCTTCATCTTTAGGAGTTCCTGTAATGAAATTACTTCAAGAAGCTCAGGTTGAACCAAATGATATTCAAAGGAGAATAAATCAGACTATCAATTTGCAGCAAACCAGAGAGGAAGTTTATCAAAGATCCCAAGTTTTACAGGAGAAACTAAAGAAGATATTTGATAAAAGGACCAAGGCAGAAGATTTCCAACTGGGAAACAAATTTTTAAGATGGGATTCCAGAAGAGAGGATAAGGGAAAACATGAGAAGCTCGAATTCCTGTGGAAAGGACCTTATATTATTCATGCTTTACAAGGAAATAATACATATTTTCTGAAAAACTTGGATGGTACAGAAACTGAAGAAGGGCCAGTTAATGGTCGAATGTTGAAACATTACTTTGATCCTATTTATTAGGATAATTCTGATTTTTAACATGTACATACTATATCCTTTGTAATGTATCAGTTTTGAGTGGATAGTAATTTACTGGAGTTGAAGCCCGAAGAGAAGGCCTTAAGCTTCAGAAGTATTACTGTCATACATACAATAAAGCAACAAGTAGAAGAAGATTCCATGATTCAGTCAAAATCATTCTGGGGGCAACTGACCTGCTGTTCTTGACTTTTCACCAGGAAATATGTAATATGTTCATACCTTTTTCTTGTTGCAAAGGTTTTCCATATTCTCAAAAAATCAAAAAATTTAAAAAATGTAAAGAGGGTATACCCTAAAAGAAAAATCAAAGGGTGAAAAAAATAAAAGTGGCCAAAAAAGTAAAAGAAAATGAACCCCGCCAAAATAAAGGCCAAGGAAAATGTGCAAGTCTAAATGCCACTACTTTTTTCTCTTATGTAATAAATAAAATTGTGTGCAA
This sequence comes from Pinus albicaulis, assembly GCA_034641835.2. Taxonomy (NCBI): domain Eukaryota; kingdom Viridiplantae; phylum Streptophyta; class Pinopsida; order Pinales; family Pinaceae; genus Pinus; species Pinus albicaulis. The sequence continues at coordinate 42,094,525 of MU968359.1, forward strand.
CTTGTGTCTTATGCCACAATTGATGAATAGTCAAACAGTTTAAGCTTGGCTAGTTCATCTTTCAATTTTATGTTTTAGAGATAGAGAATAAAATCTGACCAAACAGTTTAATCTTGACAGATAAGTAGATAGGTAGAGTAAATAAAAGGAGCTCAACAATTTAATCTGAGCCCTTGGATGTAATAAGGATAGAATTAGATAGATTTCCATATGTAAAAAGAAAAAGTATGATAAGGTTTTTCCAGTCTAAGTGCACCCTAATAAAGAAGAAAAAATGGTAGGGTAAAGTAGGTAGGGTAGGTAAATGATATTGCAGAATTATATGTGATGGATAATGACTCCGAATGTATTAATTTTTACTTCCATCACAAGTGCTAAGGCAGACACTACACTGAAGAATTTCAAAAGCAAAGTCAAATTATTAACTTCCCTTCTCATTTTTCCCTAAAAATTTCACTAATTTCCCCTAAGTATTAAGGTATTTGAAAATTGGAGGGGCTCAAGGAATTTCCTTGACTTTTGGAGGGACCGGACCCTCAGCCCAATAATTGAAAAAACCTAAGTACTCAAAATCATTCATCATGACATTCATTCACTTCTAAAAAATCTTTTCCTAAGTAAAATCCCATTTTACTTAGGAAAATCATGAAATATTTCATAAAAACCTTATTCATAAAAAGCATAAGTTAAATACATTACCTTGATGTTTTATACTTAGTGCTTCTATTCATTTTTTCCATATTAATTTCTGACTAATTATTTAAATCCCTATACAAATTTCCCCTTTTCCCGTATTAGTTTAAAAATTCTCAATTAATAATAATATCTCGCCCCGTTGGTTGAAATATAACCTTAATACTTTGATTAATTAATCGAAATACAAATCCGCATCCCCGCCATTTAAAAAGGGTTAATTAATCCTCATGATTAATTAATAACTTGTATCTGCCAATCAAATCATCCCCGATGCGATTATTTTTAATAAATCACATTGGGCCTGCCCTATTATCTTTCCTCCATTTTCCTTTCCCGAGGACCGTCCAATCGACTCATCTCATATCTATGGTTATTATCAATATCACTGCCCATCCTCGTCCAAACGATAACACACGATGGCCAAGATATTTTCTGAACAGTGTCATGCCATGCATCGTCCATCGTATGGAATCACTCACCCTCCGCTGAAAACCACCCTTCCCAAAAAGCGGTGCGATGGAAACCACTTACCACCTACCTCCCGTGATGAAGCCCCCGTACTTGCTGACTTCATCCATTAAAAAAATAAAAAACCTGCCAACCTTTGACTTTGTGAATAAAACAAACATACCCGCATCATTTTCACTGTCTTATGCAATGATTTTCGAAATCAACAGTCGAAATGTGCCAACTGCTCCCGTGCTGAAGAAATTTGCATTCAAGCATTCAGAATTCATCTGTCATTACCATCACATGTTTTCATCACTGTTTATTTCCTGGAAAACAGGTATTTACCCAAATTCCCGTTAAACTCTGTAAAAACCTGGTTTTGTTTTAAATTCTACACGAAAAACTGAAGAAGAGTTTAAGACTGGTCTTTAGTTCATTCCTTAATTCCAAAAATTTCATTTGCCTTCCCAAACCTTTAATTGTGCCTGTTTTTCATAAAAAAACTGAATTCATTTCTGAATCCACAAGAACCAAAAATGGAGATTCCCGTGGCTCTGAATGTCACACCCCTAAATGCCTCGCACAGAGACTTAGACTATCTGCCTTTAGTAGACAGAGATTTCCAAATTAAAGACCTGGTTCTCAGTGAAAATCCCCGTCGAATTTTTTGCTACTGCAGAGATAATTACTTGAAAGGTTCTGCCATTTTTGGATTATTGGAATCTAATCTTCCCATGTATCTTCTCCCCTCAGTCCACATTTTTCCTGAGATAATCCATTACTGCCATGCAAATTATGATCCTAATCAACGAGAAATTTTTTCCCCGAGTTAGACCATCCTTTTTCCCATAACTGCTCAGTCTATCAATGAGATGTTGCAATTTCAACCTGGCCAAGCCCTCACTCCCCTGTCCATGGGAGAATTACTCGAGAAATCTGCCAAATTATCCCATGAAGAGTTAAGTCGCCTCTGCCAAACCTTCATGTTTCCAGAACATCAGCCCAAAGTCCCTCCCCCATATGGTTACACCTTTTTCACTGATGTGGTCAGGCTTATTCTGAATATGATATCCTCTATAATGGGTTTCAATACTAGTGAGTATGTTGACCAAGTAACCCTAGTATTGTTATCAATTTTTACCCCTGGACAGCTCCCTGCTGTCAAGTATGATTTTGCTTCCTACATTGCAGATAAAATCCATGATCATTTCATGATATTAGAGAATGAAAGAGTGTTCAAGTATTCTTCTATTATTTACAATCTCATGCTTTACTTTCAATCAAAGAGTTTCCCTTTCCATGCTAAAAAACTCGATGCCAAAGGAAATCCTAGGTCTATAATCTTTTGGTCTTCCATCACTCATAATTCCTCTAATTCTCCTTATTCCTATAATGAGTTTATTGACCTATTTGTACACCCTGCAACCACCTTATTGATAGGAGTCTCCCCTCCTAGGGTCAATAATGAAATCAAGAAAATTCTCCAACTCTCAAAGAAATATAGGATAGGTGGCTGGTACCTATACCGAAATCACATAGAAATCAGAATATATGGGTGTGAATTATGCCCATTCAAGTTGCCAAAATATGTCCCAATGAGAATCTTTGCATTAGAGTATTTCAGACAGATGATTAATTCAGATATAGTCCATTTTTGCAATGCAAAGAAAAAGGCTCAACTCAGGATTAAAAGGCAATTAGGTTCCTTTGTTTGAAACTCTAGAGAAGCTGGAAAGGAAGCTGAAAAAATCTTAGAAGACTATTTAAAATTATAAAAGATTTTCTACTGGGTACCTTATGACCCAAATAGCTTTATTTGTGACAGAAGAATGAAAAACAAACTATCACCATACATTCATCAAAGAATCCCGGAAATTGAACAGTATGCCAATATGGATGAATGGATGGAAGGGACATTGATAGAACAAGATAGTGAGCAGGTCAATGTTGAGAATGTAATGAAAGACCTTGAAAAAATACTTGACCTAGACTCTTTTGGACAGGTACATATACCAGGTATTGGCTCTTCTTCTGCTGGGACTTCTCAACAAAACTTACATGAATTTTTGATCATTGACTACAGTAAAAGTTATCATAAGAAGGATATAAGGGTAGACAGAGGTTAAAGAGTATCAGAGTATTTAAAGAAGTATCAGTAAAATGGAGCAGCTAGCATAGAGCTACTGAAGAGGACATCAATGAGCCAAAGCATAGGGCCTACCTCCCACACATTCTCAAAAGGAGGAAATAGCACAACATCAGTTATCATTTCTCTTATCTACGAGACCATCTGTCTCTAGTTTGTTGTAAAATACTTATGAGTCATCCTAGATTATATCTCAATTTGTTATGAGATATTTTTTATAATTTTTTGTATAAATACTCCCTCAATCGGAGTATTTTGGGGTGGATTCTTAGACTTTGCTGTAACATTGAATATTCTGGAATAAAAGTGCTATTGGAGAAATTTTGTGAGGCTAGCTGGATGATGAATTGATGTGAAAGACTTTTTACAAGATTCTTGTGTCAAACTATGGATCAATAAGTCATCTCTCTCTTATGTTTTGAAGTCTTTATATTTGTTTATTATACCATCTGTGTTTCATTTCTGAATGATTAACGAAAAGGAATAAATCAGAAAGTGCTTTAAGTGTAATCTGATTTTAATCGTTGTTATTCTAAAATTTTTCTTCTGAACTGGTTTAAACGGTGAATTCTTAATTGATCCTGTTTTTCTAGTTTAAACATTTGGATTATTTGGTGAAGAATACTTAATTGCTCTTTATTAATAATCACTCAATTTCCCTCTTATAAATGTGTTGAAGGATTGTTAATTTCCCTCTCATCCATTTTGATTACATCCCATTCACTTTAGATCTATGATTGTTTCCTGTTTGATTATCTTGCCCTGTGAAACAATTTTTTGTTAAGAAACTTAATCCAGTTAAGCCATGTTCCTTTGACTCCATTAGCCCAATGGCCTGAAATACTCAATCTTTCCCCCAGCTATTGAATTCCATCACCCAAACTCAATCAAAACCCTTGGACTTTATAACTAGCCTATAATCTTTCAAAACAAAGCTAAATTTTACAAAGAGAGCCCTCTCTGGGTACAGATTGGCTAGATTTTGTACCTAAAAGTTGGTTTGTGGTTACCTCGGACCCCTTTCCTCTTCCCAACAACTTCAAGGAAAATCTGAGTGATAACACAACCAACTAAATTTACCTCACCTACTTGTAAATAACATTAACAAGTTATTTATGGATTTTTTATGTAAATACTGAAGCAATTACTAAAGAAACCTTCACTTAATTAAATTAATATGCTGAAACAATAATTTGAGCAAAATAAAATAGTATCACACAGGACACCGTTATTTTTGGACAAGCGTCCCCGAAAAAACCCAATGCGGGAAAACCAATGCAACAGATCTGAGGGTTTTATTACTAATCAACACCTATTGGTGAAAACAAACTCTAGATGACTTGATGGAAATCTAGTATATAGAATATCACTCGGTAGAATAAATTAGTGATATTACCTCGCTCTACACTACAAGTCTCGACTGATCAGATAACTGAACCAGCGTCCTCCCAACACCCTCTGCGTAGTAAGTACATGGGCCCGCATCAACGGCTTCAGAAGACTGCATCACCTCCTCTGTTGGATTGACCAACCCTCATGAAAATCAATTACAGACCTCCTAGCTCAGAATCTTGATCTCCCAGCTGAATCTCAGACCTTTGCTCAAGAATATTGTGTTTCCTCTGCGTGTGGCATTCGTGCCCCTATGTCACCCTCTCTAGGTACTGCGTCACACTCTTTGGGCATTGCGCTGCCTCCTCTGCATATCTCTCTACATATATGTTGATTATTCTTCGTCATAGAGAAGATCCTCCAACCAAAAATTTCTCTGCCCCTCAACTATGTGAGAATATATCAATCAAATGTTTCCTCTGAGCAATACTCACTTCAGAAAATTCGATCTCTTGATCTATAGCCTTCTCGTTGAGACTTCAACAACCAAAATTAGATCTCCAATCAACAGCTAAGATTACATTTTTACTTGATCTTCTTTTTCTAGAACATTCACACCCATATTATATTAAGTCACTTTAATTATTTTATTTTCCTAAGTTTAGACATAGGGTCACTTTAAAATAATTAATTTTCTAAATAAAATACAATCTGGGTGGAATTTCCCCAAAAAATTTATGGGTTATCTAGAATACATGTGTCTAAGCCTCTCCACAAATTTTTAGACTTAGAGAACATCTGATGCTACCCCAAATCAACAGAGGTGATATAGATTAGGAGTATCACCTCATGGTAGATGCCTTAGTCAGATTCAGGAACATGATTTATGTGTCAGAAAACAGTGAGCTCAATAATCTTATCTTGAGGGAGTTTCATGTTAATTTGTATTCAGGTCACCATGGATATCATAAAACTTTGACAACAGTTAAGAAGTTCTATCATTAGATGAACTTGAAGAAAGAGGTGGTTGAGTTTGTTGCGATATGCATGTATTATCATCACGTGAAAGAAGAGTGTAAGAATCATGTTGGTTTATTACATCCTATTTTGATTCTAGAGTGGAAATGGGAGGTCATTTCCATGGACTTCATTATAGATTTGCCGAGGATGTTGAAGCAGCATGATTCCATCATGGTTGTGGTTGACAGGTTAAGTAATGTATCTCGCTTCATTTTATTTAAGTCTACTAATTCAGCTAGTGAGGTAGCTCAAATCTTCATCAGGGAAATAGTGAGGTTGTATGGTGTTCCAAAGAATATTATATCAGAAAGAGATGCCATGTTCACTTCCAAGTTTTGGAAGGAGTTGTTTTCCAGCTTGGGGAAAATTTTAGCTTTTAATACAACTTATCATCCACCAATAGATGGAAAAACAGAGAGGTTTAATAGTGTTAGAAAATTATAAATTATGGAGCAATGCAACACATAAAATATGTGGAACATACAATCACACAAAAAACACATAAAACTAGAGAGACATAGATATATGTGGTTCACCCAGTTTGGGCTACGTCCACCCCAAACAGCCAGTCCTTCCTTTCTATTATCTAGCAAAATGAAAAGACAAAACCTACAACAGATCCGCTGTAATATCCTCTATTCTTTCTCACAGTATCCCTCTCTGTTTCTCGCTCTGAGAATACACATATAATGAACAGCCACAATACAATGCCCTCATAAAAGCGAGGGGTTGCCTTCTAGGGCAAAAAACCCTAATCTAAACATAACTTCTACCGTCAGATCATTTGCCTAATGAATGGTCCAGATTGACTAGAAATTACTATACTTTTACAAGGCAATTTTACATCTGTTTTTAGCTTCGGGGGTGCTGCCCCCGAAAACTCCCACTAGGGGGGGGGGGGCTCCGAAAAGCGCTGCTGCCCCCCATGGACCCCCCACGACAGCGATTAATTACGGGCGGCGTTGCCACCCCTTTTAAGGTACAGGGGTCCAATGTTGTGATACAAAGTAAACAAGATAATCAAGCTCCACACCCAACAATCTCCCACTTGGAGACTGATTGTAGCAACTCCACCGCTGCTTCATTTGCTGGACAATGACTCCTCTTTGGACCTGGTTGTTTCTCATCTTCATCGTCATCCTTGAAGACCAATTTAAACTGAGCATGTTCTCAGTTTCTCCCTGGTTACAACTTTTGTTAGCATATCTGCAGGATTCTGGCTAGTGTGTATCTTTTCCAGCTTCAACTCTCCATCTTCCAATACTGACCATATGAAATGGTACTTGATATGTATGTGTTTAGTCCTGGAATGAAATGATGAGTTCTTTGCAAGATGAATGGCACTTTGGCTATCACTGTATAGCGTGCCCATATCATGTTTCTTACCCAATTCACCCATAAACCTTTGTAACCAAATCATTTCTTTACTAGCCTCTGTAGCAGCAACATACTCTGCTTCTGTTGTTGAAAGTGCAACAACACTTTGGATTTTTGAAACCCAACTGACAATTGTTCCACCTACAGTAAATACATATCCTGTAGTGCTCCTCCTGTTATCTCTGTCACCTGCCATATCTGCATCAACATATCCCTGTAGAGCAATGTTTGAACCACCAAAGCATAATGCTTGATTTGTGGTACCTCTCAAATATCCGAGAATCCATTTTACTGCTATCCAATGTTCTTTTCCTGGATTGTTCATGTACCTACTTACAACTCCCACTGCATGTGCAATATCAGGCCTTGTGCAGAACATTGCATACATTAAGCTTCCAACTACTGATGCATATGGAACTTTAGACATATAGTCTATTTCTTCTTGGGTCTTGGGGCACATCTCCTTACTAAGTTTGAAATGGCTAGCAAAAGGTGTACTAACTGGTTTTGCATTCTGCATATTAAATCTTTTCAACACCTTTTCTATGTACTCATTCTCAGACAGTGTTAATTTGCGATTTTTCCTGTCTCTAGTTATCCTCATACCAAGGATTTGTTTTGCAGCTCCCAAATCCTTCATTGCAAATGAATTTGCCAATTTTCTTTTGAGCACATTTATTTCCTGCATGTTAGATCCTGCAACAAGCATGTCATCTACATACAATAATAATATAATATAGCTGCCATCATTTTTCCTTTTTAGATAAACACAATGATCAGAGTGACATCTAGTATAACCTTGTTCAGACATAAACTTGTCAAATTTTAGATACCATTGCCTTGGAGCCTATTTTAAGCCATACAAGCTCTTCTTTAACCTGCACACCAATTTTTCTTTCCCTTTTACCTCATATCCTTCTGGTTGCTGCATGTATATGTCTTCCTCCAAATCTCCATGGAGAAATGATGTCTTTACATCTAACTGTTCAAGATGTAAATCGTCCGCTGCTACAAGACTTAAAATAGTTCTGATTGAATTCATCTTAACAACAGGAGAAAATATTTCATCAAAATCAATACCTTTCTTTTGTGAAAACCCCTTCACCACAAGTCTAGCTTTGTACCTCTGTTTTCCTCCATCTTCTTCCTTCAGCCTGTAAACCCATGTATTCTGCAATGTGAACTTTACTGCTTGAGGGCAACCTGACTGATCCCAGAATGCAGTTGTCATTAAGGTCCATCTCTTCCATGTCTAATCCCACTTCTTCTGCTCCTTCCACCGCATTGCTTCTTCATAACATTCGGGTTCACCGAGAATCGAGTCAACAATAAATAATATAATGAAGGAGAGTATCGTTCGGGGGTCTACTTATCCTGGTAGATCTTCTAACACCACTTTCAGGTGTTTGAGGTGCCTGTTGCTGTTGTGGTGGTTGCTGCTGTTGTGGTTGTTGATTATTATTATTTTGAGGCACCTTTACTTTTTCAGTTATCTCATCAAGAACCGTGTATTCCTTGCTTTCTTTTTCCTGTTTCTTTTCCTGCAACTGATTCTTATACAAGACCTTTTCATTGAATATTACATCTCTGCTCCTAAAGATTTTGTGATTTTCATAATCATATAAGCGATAACCAAAATCATTAACACCATATCCAATAAAGGTACATTTCTTTGATTTTGCCTCAAGCTTTGTTATGTTTTCTTTATTAATATGGACAAAGGCCTCACAACCAAAAGGCTTTAAAAAAGAGTAGTTTACCTTTTTACCTGTCCATGCTTCCTCTGGAATACCACCATCCAAGGAACTTGAAGGCCCTCTGTTTATTAGATAAACGGCAGTATCTACAGCATCTGCCCAAAATTGTAAAGGCAATCCTGCATGCAATCTCATGCACCTTGCACGCTCCATGATTGTTCTGTTCATCCTTTCTGACACACCATTTTCTTGTGGTGTTCTTGGAACTGTCTTTTCTCTGCGAATTCCATGCTCTGAACAGTACCTATCAAACTCTTTGCTGCAATATTCACCTCCATTGTCTGATCTGAGACACTTCAACTTCTTTCCTGTCTCGATCTCAACCAAATCTTTCCATTTCTTGAAAGTATCAAATACATCAGATTTATTCTGAATACAATAAATCCATGTTTTTCTAGTTGCATCATCAATAAAAGTAACATAATAACGAGAGCCACCGAGAGATGATACCTGAGCAGGTCCCCATACATCTGTATGCACAAGCTCTAATTTTTCGCTCTTCTTTTATTTCCCAACTCTGAGAAATCTGACTCTCTTTTGTTTTCCATAAATGAAATTCTCACAGAAATCCAAATCAACATTCTTCAAACCTGGCAACAAATTTCTTGAGTGAATAATTTTCATCCCCTTCTCACTCATGTGTCCGAGCCTATGATGCCATAATGTTGCATCTGCTCCTTTGGAAGTTAAAGCATTAACAGAGTTAGAAATACCATTGCATAAATACAATGTACCAACCTTTTCACCTTTTGCTATTACCAGCGCTCCTTTGGTGACCTTCCAAGTTTTATTTGTGAAAGTTGTCACACAACCTTCACTGCCTATCTGCCCTGTTGAAATCAGATTTTTCTTCAGATCTGGAACATGCCTTACCTCCTTTAGTAGCCATTGGTTTCCATTCTGTTGTTTTACAATAACTTTACCCATTCCAACAATTTTACAGGGTTTATCATCACCCAAACAAACTTGTCCAAAATTTCCTTCAACATAGTCATGAAAATATTTCTTATCAGGTGTGGCATGGAATGAAGCCCCTGAATCTACAACCCAAGAATCAGAAACATTTTCGAAAGAAATAATCAAAGCATCTTGTAACACATCACCTGTCACATTTGCTTCATGATTGTTTTCTTGTTGTGTGTCTCCTTCTTTTCCCTTCCTAGATCTACAGTATTTCTTTAAGTGTCCTTTCTTTCCGCAATTCTAGCACACTATTCCTGATCTGGAGTTGGATCTACCTTTCCTTGATTTACTGCGATATCCCGAGCTCTTTCCTCTTTCCATTCTTCTTCCCCTAGACTCTGCACTCAAAGCATTACTTGATGTCTCACCGGAGCTTTTTCGTCGCATTTCCTCGCTAAGGATAGCACCAACAGCATCATCAAACTTTAAAGTACTAGATCCAGAGACAGAGTTACTAATGGCCATAACTAAACCATTCCAGCTTTCTGGTAATGAGCACAAGAATAACAGAGCTCTAACTTCATCATCAAAGTTTACCCCTACAGAACTTAACTGACTGGTAATTGTATTAAATTCATTTAAATGGTCTGCAATAGATCCACCTTCTGACATCTTCATATTAAATAGTCGTTTCATAAGAAATACCTTGTTTGAGGCCGAGGGTTTTTCATATAGTTTCGCCAACATCTGCATCAAACCCTCTGTTGTTGTTTCCTTTGAAATATTGAAGGCGACTGACGCCGCAAGGCACAACCGTACTGTTCTGAGTGCCTTTCTATCGAGAATGTTCCATTCCGCGTCTGTCATGGCCGCCGGCTTCTTTGTTTTTCCGCTCAATGGTAGGTACAGATATTTCTGATACAGATAATCTTCCATCTGCATCTTCCACAGCGGGAAGTTTTGGCCATTAAATTTCTCGACCCTAAACTTACCATCTTCCGCCATTGCTCCCACTCGAACCAAGAACCCTTCTTTCCTGCGAGTTTATCAGCCAAATATACCTTCGGCTCTGATACCAGTTGTTAGAAAATTATATATTATGGAGCAATGCAACACATAAAATATGCGGAAAATACAAGCACACAAAAACACATAAAACCAGAGAGACACAGATATATGTGGTTCACCCAGTTTGGGCTACGTCCACCCCGAACAGCCAGTCCTTCCTTTCTATTATCCAGCAAAATGAAAAGACAAAACCTACAGCAGATCCGCTGTAATATCCTCTTTTCTTTCTCACAGTCTCCCTCTCTGTTTCTCGCTCTGAGAATACACATACAATGCACAGCCACAATACAATGCCCTCATAAAGCGAGGGGTTGCCTTCTAGGGAAAAAACCCTAATCTAAACATAACTTCTACCGTCAGATCATTTGCCTAATGAACGACCCAGATTGACTAGAAATTAATATACTTTTACAAGGCAATTTTACATCTGTTTTTAGCTTCGGGGGCGCTGCCCCCGTACCCACGCCAGGGGGGGGCTCCGAAAAGCACTGCCGCCCCCCCCTGGACCCCCCACGGCAGCGATTAATTACGGGTGGCGTTTCCGCCCCTTTTAATTTACAGGGGTCCAATGCTGTGATACAAAGTAAACAAGATAATCAGGCTCCACACCCAACAAATAGGATTCTTGAGGACATGTTGAGGATGTATGTTGTGCATCAACAAAGGAAGTGGGAGGAGTATCTTCCACTGGTGGATTTTTCTTATAACAATGGGTATCAAGAATCCTTGAGGATGATTCCATTTGAGGCTCTTTACAGACAAATTTGTAATACTCATATCATTTGGAGCGATAAAGTGAACAGGGTGTTGATTGGACCAGATATGTTGGCTGAGATGGAGCAGGTAGTGTAGGTTATGAGAAGGAATTTTAAGGAAGCACATGAAAAGCATAATATTTATGCAGCTTAACATAAATCCTTGTTGGGGCCTTTGTTTTGGAAAAGATAGTTTTGAAGTTGCGGAAAACATGAATATGGGTGGCGGAGCACAATCAAGATAGGCAGGAAGTTGTCACGGTTGCGGAAAAAATTGAAGGCAGGTGGCGGAGCACAAACAAATAATGGCACAGATGGCAGATATGGGAGACAAGGAACAAGAAATAGAACTCCCAGTGATGAAGAAGAGACAAAAGGAAACAGAGCGCAAGGGAGCAACTGAGTAGAAAAGGGGAAAAGATTGACAGTGTCAGTTAGCAGGAATAGTTAAGTAGGGAAGAAATGACTTCGAGGATAGTTGGAGAGAGGCGGATAGGAAAGTAAAGCCTAAGGAGAGCTCTGCAGAGTATATTTGTATTGTTTTGAGCCAAGATAATGGAATCAGACTGGTGTTGTGTTGCATATTATGGATTATTTGATGCTTGTCGATTATGGTGTATGTATGTCTATTTTAAAATTTTAATTCGATACTCAGAACATGTATTAATGAATGATAACTTGCTTCTTAAAGTTGAGATATATGAATGTCTTCTGTATGCACTTGAGGGATGACTTGCGTTATTAATATTTCCTCAATGTTAATGTTCTAGTCTCTAATCCCAATAAAGTCACAGCATGCCTCGCGTGAGACTCCTTGCTCTCTTAAGTAGGGTGAAAATGTCGGCGTTGTCCTAGACTACCGCGGAAACCTTATTGGCTGCAAGCCTGGACCTGGGTCTTGCCTAAAGACCTCCTTTTTTTCCAACAAATGGTTTTGTTGCCAGGACCTGAAAATTTATCTAGAAGCTAGATCATGGTATCCAGGATCTATGAGAGAGAACTGTGTAGCTCGTGGTATAATCACATAGATCAGTTCATATCCCAACAAGAGGATCTTCGACAACAGAGGGAAAAGACTATCAAGGATCAGGTCCTGTTTTCTGATTCGATGAGTGACTTTTATGAAATTTTCTGGGGAAAATTTCCCGAAGACCTCCATAACTGGTTGCGAAGGTTCCAAATCAAGTCACTTCCTAAAGGATTGCATCAAGTATGTCGCAGTTTGACGCACACAGATCTAGTAGCGCTACATTGGCTAGATATAGATCTAACCCGAGCAGTAGAAATTTGGGTACAAACTACCTTGGAGGGGTACATTTTTGATTTTGCAGCCGAGTGCTACCAATCTTTTACAAAATTTGAAGATATATTTAAATCTAGGTTGCGGGGAAAATTATTGAAAGAAATCTCATTATGGATTAAATCTCTAATGGTGGACGAGGGCCTAACGTTGTTCCAAAGCCCCGAGATGGAGACCTAAACCTCCAGTATTGGGGGAAGGATTTGAGGGAAAGATTCTACGAACAAAGAAAAAGGAGGAATAGGGATATGGATGTCAGAACCATAAGTAGGTTGAGAGAGAGGAGAGCACATGGGAGGGCATAGACTGCTGAAAATTGGTGGGAAAGGGAAATAATGAGAGTTTGAAAAGAAAGAAAAGAATCGACAGAGCAAGGAAAAGGTGTCGCAAATGACAGAAGAAAGGTAAGGTCAAGTGGGACCCAAAGGAATGGAAGGGTCCATCAAGGAATTTAGTCAAGTTTATAGGAGCTCAGCCTGAATAGAGAAGGGAAAGAAGTCTAGTGAGGAGGACGTATGCCCCGAGGAGGAGTCTGATGTGGAGCTAGATGTTGCGATGGAGAAATTATTCCAAGAGAGGTCGACAACCATAATGCAAGGTAATCCTATTCCCGAAGTTTCAAGTATCACTAGTCCCAACCTTCCCCTAGTACTCTATCATCCACCTGATAAGTTCTTGATAAAGTTACGAGAGTTTAGCAAGTTGTGTAGTAATAAATCCACAGTACAGATAACTAATAGCAACAATTCTAGTAGTGGAATCTCTCATCCAAGAAGCAGAGGTTTTATATTAGTACCACCAACACAAGGAAAGATGGCAGGATCATTCACTCGATACCCAGAATTTTCTAGAAAAGGTAACGATGATGTAGAACAATATTGGTATCTATGTGAAGCAATTTGGAGATCTCAACAGACATCATATGCATTCAAGTTAATTGAATTTCAAACCACATTAAGAGAAATATCTTTATGTTGGTTCATCAAATGGTCAGAAGCGTACCATAACCCATCAATAGATGATTAAGAGCGAATTCGTCCAAGAATTGAAGTTACCTCAGACAAATCAACAAGGATTGTCTTAGCTATGGAAAATCAAACAGCGGGAAGGAGAAACAGCCTGGGATTTGATGAGAAGATTCAAAGACGTGATTGGAAAGCTAAGTTACCCAATCGATCCAAATCACTAGCGGGATTAGTTCAGTAAAGCACTCCTACTATTGACAAGAACACCGTTGACACAAAAAAAGATCGATACCCCTCAAGATGCACTGGAGCATGCAATGAAAATAGAAGCAATGGTTGGATACCCACAGGAGTTCAGAGGTGGAGCAATAGTGCAAGATCCATCCATACTAGGATTACAACATCAAATAGCCAGTTTGACGGAGAAACTAAAATATATTCAGTCGGTACAACCCGCAAGGCCCAAAGTATGGTGTACACATTGCTTGATGGAAGGACACGTAGTCACGAAATGTCCGAGGTTTCAAGGAGCCAAAGTTGGGACGTTGGCGGCTGGAACACAGGGGGCCCTTCCAGTTGGTGGATTTGCGTGAATAAACACTCAAGGGATATACCAAATGCAACCCCACTTCCCATGGTTTCCCAATCAGCATAATCAAACGGCAACAAAATGCTGCGAAATATGCAAAGGTATTGGTCATCCTCCATGACTGTGTCCAATTCTGCAAAAATATTAAAATACTCCAAACAACGTTTACTACGAGTTTTGTGCCTCTACAGCTCATCATACGGAGCAATGCAGATCCCTGTATGCATTGGTTGAACGATTGGATAGGTCGTCCTATAGAGTAAATGAGACTCCAAGGGGACGAGGAGGGGGAGGAATGAGAGGTAGCAGAACTGGAGGATGAGGACTAGTAAGGTGTTATAATTGTGATCAAGAAGGTCACATAGCGAGAGAATGTCCACTACCAAGAAGACCATGGTGCTCCCAATGCAGATTAAATGCACATGCTATGGAATACTTCCTGGAGCTGATCAAGAGGTGGGAAGAGAGAACCAGGCAAAGAGGATCTAACCTGGTTAATGAAGAGCGAAGTATAGTAGAGCCTCAACCTCTGCAAAGTGTAGCTATAGTGACTTGAGGAGGGAAGAATAAAAGGGAGGATGCATGAGAAATGGACCTAATAAAGTTAGTCAAACCTGCATCCCCAAGAAGGTTTTCAGCCCATACCAACAGAAGCATTACTTTAAAGAAGCACTAGAGACATTCTCACAGATAGGAAGACACAAGAGTATGGAGCTTCTAAAAAAATCTAGTGAAGGAGAAAATATGGTCCCTACAGGGACACCTATAGAAGAGTGGTTCCAGATGTTCCTGAAAATTGTAAACAATGGATATATGCTAGAACAACTAAAGCAAAATCTGGAAATGGTGGTGCAAGGAGCAGCAGGAAATGGAGAATCAAGTAACACAACTGAAAAATATTTAAGAAGAGTAAAAAGAAATAAGATAAGGATGGGAAAATAGTTCCATATAAATGCTCAAGTTGCAGGATTCCAAATCAGAGACACAATGCTAGATCTCGGATTAGATGTAAACATTCTACCTAAAAATACATGGGAAGCACTGGGAAAGTCGAAGTTGTCATACTCACCAATACAACTCAGAATGGAAAATCAATAGTGCATTGTACCAATAGGGAGGCTGGAAGAAGTTGAGGTTGATTTTGTGGGAGTAAAACCCTATATAGAATTCGAAGTAACAGATGTCATGGGTGAAAATGATCCTTGTCATGCCTTGCTTTGAATATATTGGGCCTTTGAAAATTACGCAATCATCGATTTAAAAAAGGAACTAACGATATTCGAAGATGGTGAGGTCAGAGTGGTCCAGCCATTGGATCCGTATCAAGGACCCTGATACAAAGAAATTGTTGAAAATAGAGAAGACGTGGAACTTCTATATCAACTCTACCAAATGAATGCAAGCAAAAGAGAAGATTACATTAATCCTACAGCAAGAGGAATGGTAAGCTGGAGAAGTGTTCAGAGTTTTGACGTAGGATCATAAGCGGCCTAGGATGATTAGCAGTAGGGATGATATGAAATCAAGACCAGAAGATGCGCCAATGTTCATGGAGTCAACTGGATTGGTACAGAGGTAAGAGAATACCCAACTCTTTCTAATATGCAAGCTTTGAATACATTTATTATCAAATTAGAAGACAAGGTACCGATAGAGCATAGAGTCCCTCTTATGGACATATCACTACAATCCACTTCAGCAAGATGGTGGGAAACCTATCGCAACTCTCGCTCTCAATGGGAAGACATTGCCAGAGCATTAAGAGTAAGATTTCATGCTGCTTCAGGACCGCAACCAGAAGAAAAGTACAGAGGGAAATCTGATCCTCTAATACATATAAATAGTTGCGAGCATAAGTGGAGAAAAGAGGAATATCTAAAATCACTATGGGTACATAACTTAATACATTGACTGGAAACCATTCCTCAAGCTTGGTACCTGACAGAAGAGAAGAAGAGAGGAACAAGCACTTGGGAAAAAATCGCGGAAATATTTACTCAATGTTTTTCTTTCAAGGGAGACACAGACCAAGTTACAGATACCCTACAAGAAATTAAGAGAATATTTTTCTTCCCATAAATTGAGGAAAATGAAGAAATATCCATATCAGAGCAGAAAGCTAGAGAATCAGTAGCATGAAAAAGAATATATCGGGAGATAGATGGCGATGATTTAGAAAACATTCAACATCTATCCTTTGAGGAAAAGGAAGGGGAGTGGGAAATATAAGAGGAACCAACTACTGATGGATTACACATGTTACCCCTGAAGACAAAGAAGAAAACCATTGGAACCAAAGAGAAGCCCAATATTGCATCCACTGGAGATTATTGGGATACAGAAACCATAAAATAAATCTTTGACCTGCTACAATAATACGAAGACCTATTCCCATCTTCAGTGGAAGAACTCAAAGGAATCAAGGGGGATCTGGGGGAGATGCATAGTTCTGAAACCATATGCAAGGCCAGTTAAACATAGACCATACCACCTAAATATGAGGGTAAAAGAAAAGGTAAAATAAGAGATAGACAAAATGTTGAATGCAGGCTTGATTTTTCCGGTTGAAGAAGCAGAATGGGTCAACCCTATAGTAATACAAAGTAGAAAGGCGAAATCAGAAATTAGAGTATGTGTGGAATACAGAAGTCTAAATAACGTATGTATAAATGATCTGTTTCCAACTCCATTTAGTGACGAAATTCTCGACAATATAGCGGGGAGTGAAGCATACTCATTCACAGATGGCTTCTTAGGGTATCATCAGGTACGAATAGTAGAAGAATATCAAAGAAAAAATATTTCGTAATATAATGAGCATCATACGCATATCATGTCATGCCTTTTTTCCTAAAGAATGCACCAGCTATGTCTTCACGGATAGTAATAGCAGCATTCAGAGATTATATTCATAAGTTACTAGAGGTATACATGGATGATTGGACGGTGTACAACTTATTGAAAACCATGTAACTCTACTAAGGATAATGTTTGACAGGTGTAGACAACTTCAAATTTATTTTAATTTCAAAAAGTGCATCTTTGCAGTACCTTTTGGAATGTTGTTGGGACATGTCATCTGTAAGAAAGGGGTATGTGTGGACCCCATGGAGGTGGTGGTAATCGTTAATATGGATGCATCGGAGCATGTAAAGCAGTTGAGTTCACTACTTGGACACATAAGATACTATAGGAGGTTCATCCGCAACTATGCAAAAATCACAGCATCACTAGAAAACCTATTGTGGAAGAAAACAATTCATATGGAATGATGAATGCACTAAGGCAGTGGACATGTTGAAAGAGAAACTAGCAAGTGCACCCATTTTGGCCCATCTGAATTGGGATAAACAGTTCCATGTCCACATCGATGCTTCAAGCATTTATTTGGGGGTAGTTCTAGCTCAACTAGGAGAAACCTCCATAGATCACCCAGTGTAATTCAAAAGTAGGAAACTATCAATGACAGAAAGTAATTATGCAACAAAGAAGAGGGAGGATCTTGTAATGATATACTTTCTACGGAAATTTCGCCACTATTTATTGGGAGGGACATTCAAATTTTTTACATATCACTCGGCACTGAAATATCTAGTAAAAAAACCTGTCCTGGAGAGCAGAATCTGCAGATGGCTCCTATTATTCCAAGAATTCACTTTCGAAGTCATAATAAAGCTGGGGAGGCTAAATTTAGGTCCCGACCATTTGTCAAGATTGGAAAATGGATAAATGGGGAACCACTTGATGACCAACTACTAGATGTTGATCTTTTCCGCGTAGAATCCATCCAAAATTATCTAGAACATATAGCAACATACTTGGCCACGGGACAATGCCTAGCAGAATACACAACAACCCAAAGAAGACACCTAGTATTTAAAGCATCCGAGTATCAAATCATAGCAGGAAAGTTGTAGAAAATGGGCCTAGATCATATCCTACGAATATGTATATTAGATCACGAAAGAGCAGGCATCTTGTGGGAGTGTCACAGCGGAGTTGCGGGAGGCCATGTCAGCGCAAAAACCACCGCAAGAAAAATACTATAAGCAGGATTACGGTGGCCCACCATGAACAAAGACATCAAATAATATGTGAAGAAATGTGATGTCTATCAAATAACAGGGTGACCATCACATCGCGACGAGCTACCCCTACAACCTGTGAGGGCTATGCAAGAATTTGAGAAATGGGTAGTCGACTTCATAGGACCAATTTCACCAACCGCGTGACACTCACAAGCAAGGTATATAATCACCGCGACTGACTACCTCACAAGATGGGATGAGGCAGCACCAATAAAGGACTGTACAGCAGACACAGCAGCCAGATTTATCTTTGAGAACATCATTAGTAGTTTCAGTTGTCCAAGGAGCCTAGCGAGTGATCAAGGCACACATTTCATTAATGCTACAATCAAATCACTACTGGATAATTTTATGATACAACATGACAAGAGCAGCCCATACCACCCTCATGCGAACGGAATTGTCGAGAATTTAAACAAAATCTTGGAGAAAGGTCTAACAAATATATGCAACACTAACTGCGATGACTGGGAAGAAATAATACCAGCCATGTTGTGGGCATACAGGACAATCGTAAAGAGACTGCATAATCAAAATCCATTCCAATTGGTGTATGAGAAAGAGGCAGTAATACCAGCCAAGTTTATCATACCAAGCCTCTTAATTGCCTCAACAAGACACATGGCAGAGGAAGCTTCCATCTCTACACGCCTTCATGAGTTGCAGGAACTCGAAGAAGATAGGTTTTTGGCGAATTTCCACCAATTAGTATAGAAATAGAGACAAAAGGCCTAGCATGACCGCCACATTAAGATAAAAACATTTACTATTGGTGGAAAAGTACTGTCCTATGACAGAAAATTCTAGAAGTTCCCCGGAAGATCAGAATGCACTCGATGGGACTATATTATGTCATAGAGATAAGGGACTCAGGCGCGTTAAATCTAGTGCAACTAGATGGAGAGATACTTCAAGGATGGGTGTATGGCACACACTTGAAACCCTATCATGAGTAAGCAACACAATCCTTTTAATTTTAATAACTCTCGCACCCGAGAGAAGTCAGTAGATTAGAGTCAATAACTCTCTCGCAATCGAGATGAGTCATAGAATATTTTATGTTTTGATCAGTTCATCCCACTAGAGTATGAACCCTTAATAAGAAACTCGTAGGTCGCGCAAAACCAACCATCACCCTATTGCGATGTGGAGACCATATCGTAACCAATTGTGGTCAAGGGGAGAGTCTACAGTGTTACATAGTCTAAGCGTGTCAACCATCATTCACACATAATGTGCCATCATAGCGTTGTCAGTCTGTAAGATGATCCAAAATTTAGAAATGATTGCCATAATTAGTAACCTATATACCATAATAAAGTTTCCACATTGAGCTATAATTATTTTGCATCACGTATACCCGACTTTCGAAGCCACTGTCAGCACTGTCAGAGTCCACCTCACCCCAGTAACTAATCACGCGATTATAGCCTTGGGGGGAGATAGCAAGAATTAATTAGTTATGGTGTCACATCACCACGATTCGTGTTATTAATCATACTTAACCTACATGAAGGAGGGAAACAATATAATGCCAGAAAATTCTGAATTATTAGAGAAAGAAATGTTTATAACGATTAGCACGATTCCAACAGCAGAAGTTCAAAACAATAGACCAGCAGCAACAGTTCAGGTATATAGCATAAGAAAGAAAATGATGAAGGTGACTGCTTCAGTGGTCGAGCCCGAGCTCGATGAAAGAATTCAAAGGGTGGAGTCACTGGTTGGAAAATATGACAATGTCACACTGATAGATATTGAATTCACGGATTCATTCCAGTTCCCAGCAATGAAAAGGCATGTTTACATTGAAAATCAAGTGAATGAGGGAGGAGGCGAAGCAACAAGGGTGCATCCATATTTTAGAGGCATCTAGAGGTCAACAATTATTCACCTCAGAAGCCTTCCAGTGTTCGGGACATCGGGAGTGGAAATGCAGTGCACCAAATTCCTAATCGGAAAAATTCAGAATGGGTCATTGTGGCTTGGGAGGGAGATCCTAATTCACGCAGAGGATATACACAGACTCACAGGTTTATCAGCTGCAAGAAGAGATATCTCATCAGCCTTAAAAAACACTTCTAAGAGAGATAAGAAGGTGGTGGACTGTGACTACTACAGAAAATACGAGACAAGGAGAGGAGGAAAGGGAGCCAAAATTGATCTCATCAACAACCAAGCAGTAAAATTTTCTTTCTACTTGATCGTCAAGAAAACTATGAGGCATTATACCAAGGGGGAATGCACCCTTGAAACAATATCAGTTGTGGAACATTGCATACAAGGGACACAACTGAATTGGTGTGTGTTCTTGCTACAGGAGCTTTTTTAGGCTTGCGAGGACAATTACAAGCGGGCCACAAGATTTATATATGGTTATCTAATCATGGCTCTCGCAATGTGTAAATGGAGTCCACCATGAATCAAGCTGCTTGTGGAGATTACCGAAGACCAACCAATGGCATTGAGGTACACACCATGGAAAATATCAGGGGACCCGAGTACCAAAGAGGTAAATGAAGAAGCTTTTGCAGCCTGGTGCCGAAAAATGATAAACATAATTAAAATTTAGCAAAGAGTTCCAAGATTCCTGTTGGACAGATACTTCCCTCAGATTTGGTTTGGGGTGTCTCATAACCGAACCTGTGTTCGACCAGATTGTGTTTAGTAAAATACCTTCCATAAGAAGACGTTGAATTTCTAGATAACAAAGGAGTCATTTCAAACAGAAGTTTCTTCATGGCCAGGAGCAGCAATGGAAATCAGAATTGGGATGCCAGTTTATTCATTTGATGTGATGCTCCCTAAATCACTTCCAGGGGAGAAACCGGCTGAAACAATGTAGAGGGTCTCACAATTACAATTGTGGCCACTGCTAGACCAGTTGGACACCCGGGTGAAAGATTTCAACAAGGTAATCAGAACTCTTGGCACCAAATCCACTGTATTTCCCTCTTTTTTTGAATTTCAGACGTTGACTTTTTCATCTCCATCCACCAACACCCCCATCCTAACTGCATTACCATCAACCGCATTCCACTCTCACTCACTTCCAACTGTCACTCCACTCTGCAAAAACAAGCCAAAAAAACCCCCAATCCTAGAACCTAAAGGGAAAAGGGCCCGTACCCTGGGATCTGAGAAAGTAGTTGATCTCACAAGAGAGGACCAAGCCCAACCAGTATTCATGAAAATTTTAATTCAAGAGGAACTAGAGGTCGCCACTCAGACCCCCTTTTCATTACCAGCATTTGATCCATCATCAGTTCTTAACATACAAGTTTCATCGCCACCCAATACATAGAATCAATCACTGCACACATCATTCACATCCAAATATCACCCCACCCACACTCCATCCACCTCCGCTACCATCTCAGAAAAAATTCCACCAGGTACTCTAATTAATATTGACAGTGAGGCATAAGTTAACTCAGGTACAACTGGAGTAACTGAAGTTAACCAAACCATAGGGGGACAAGGCACCTTTTTAGAACTATTAATCCATGAAGGGTCGCCAATTTTTGATACAACACCCACTGAAATAGAGACCCATTCCAACAATCCACATTATTGTTACAATAGTTCATGCCATCCACCAGTCACCACATTCCTGAATCTCAACGACCACATCAAATTCAACTCACATCACCACAAGGACACTCAAAATATCGATTGCCAGTGGGAAACCACTCAGGGAGCAACATCCAAGCCAAGAGATGATGAGCACTGGCGACATGTAGAACTGGGGACCTGGGAAACTTTTTAGTTTCATCCAAATAGCAGCATGGCAAGTAGAAATCCTACACAACGACCTCTTAAAAAAAGCAACAACAAAAACAATTTATTGCGCTTATTGATGAACGTAATCAACTCCAGAGCAAGAAATATGACCTACAACAGAAGCTAGACTAGGTAACAAAGATATTCAAAGACCTATGGCTGACATTCATTGCTCTAGATAGCAGCACATCCATAGATATTTCATCATGCTCAATGGTCAAGAGATCCGTTCAGGTAAAAATGGCATGTACAACCCTGGAATGAGAAAATCAGGAATTGAGGGAAGCGCTTGTAGCAAGACCAGCGCTATGGGACCCTTCTACAGTGTATGAAGAGAAGGTAGTGGAAAGGCAGAGAGAGATGCAAGGCATGAGGGACACACTGGGAACAAAAGTCAAGCAAGCATACAACTTGCTGGAGTAACTCCATGAGTGTTCCAATTCACTAAAAATGAAGGCTTAGCACATTTCAGAGCAATTGCAAAGGCATTTATCGAAATAAGGGGGACAACAGATCCATTCAGTCGCACTCAGCTATATGACCAAGCTGTATATGTACTCGAAAAATAGATTTGGGCTATCGAGGAACACTCAGCAACGATGAAGCAACTTCTTAGGGACCTACGGCAACCCGTGAAACAAAAGGCAAAAGAAATTCAGCGACTGGAGTCTGAGGCTAAACCCAAAATCCAGGAGATGTTCAACAATCTACCATAGGAAATGGATGCAACTCAGGCTGACAAGGTGGTCACCGAGATGAAGCCTGTGATAAAGGTATGGAAACAAGAAATAACTGAGTTCACAGATCTCAGGACAAAAGCAATAATCAAGGTTCCCAAGTTGGGGCCTTTGTTGAAAGAGGGCCAACCAGAATAAGAGAGCAAAGAAATAGGAATAGCAGAGGAAACTATGCCAGCATCAGAAGCCGACAGATAACCAGAGTCCACGACAATTGGAAAATATTGACTCAGGACGAGTCAATAGCATGTGGTCGAGGCCTATTAGGGCCTTTGTTTTGGACAAGACAGTTTTGAAGTTGCGAAAAACCTAAAGATAGGTGGCAGAGCGCAATCAAGATAGGCAGGGAGTTGTCGCGGTTGCGGAAAACCTAAAGGCAGGTGGTGGAGCACAAACAAATGACGGCACAGATGGCAAAGATGAGAGACAAGGAACAAGCATTAGAACTCCCAGTGATGAAGAAGAGACAGAAGGAAGCGGAGCACAAGGGAACAACTAAGCAAAAAATGGGTAAAGACTGACAGTGTCAGTTGGCAAGACCAATTAATTAGGGAAGAAATGACTCCGAGGATAGTTGGAGAGAGGAAAATAGGAGAGTAGAGCCTTGGGAGAGCTTTGTGGAGCCGTATGTACTAAGCTGAACTATATTAGACACTGCGGAGTATATTTTTATTGTTTTGAGCCAAGTTAATGGAATCATACCGATGTTGTGTTGCGTGTTATGGATTAGTTGATGCTTGTTGATTATGGTGTATGTATGTCTATTTTAAAATTTTAATTCGATACTCAAAACATGTATTGATGAATGATAACTTGCTTCTTAAAGTTAAGATATATGAATGTCTTCTATATGCACTTGAGGGATGACTTATGTTATTAATATTTCCTTGATGTTAATGATCTAGTCTCTAATCCTAGTAAGGTCATGGCATGCCTCATGTGAGACTCCTTTCTCTCTTAAGCTGGGTGAAAATGTCGGTGTTGTCCTAGAATACAGCGGAAACCTTGTTGGCTCCAAGCCTAAACCTGGGTCTTGCCCAGAGACCTCATTTTTCGCCAACAATCCTTCAAGGATTTTCAAGTTAGGGAGCATGTGCACTTGCACATCAATCCCAATAAGAGATCCTTGAGGGTTGGATCATGTACCAAGCTGACACCTTAGTATTGAGAGCCTTTTGAGATCCTTGAGAGGATTGGACCAATGGCCTATAGACTTTCACTGCCACCAACAGTGAAATTCCATGATGTTTTCCATGTTTCATTACTCAATAAGTATGTCTAGGATGTTAATCATGTGATTTATTTTTCTATGTTACAGGTGGAACGAGAGGGAGAATTCCAACCAAAACCTCAATCCATTTTGCAATAGAAACAACTCATTCTCCATAACCAATAAATCGAGAAAGTTAAAGTGTAACACCCTACTCCTACATTTACCCAAGCTACCCAGTTCACTGGGGTAAACATGCGACCAGAGGCTACTATGATCTTATTGAACCTTCTAGGTCACCTTAAGGAAGTGGAACTGACACCACACAAATATACATATCTTCTACACCTGCTAGAGGATACCCAGGAGCCATCTAAACCTTCTAGGTGGCTAGCCCCCAAGACAAACTGACCTTTTTTTCATCAATCCCCCAGTCTCTCCCTTGATATGGGAAAGAGAGCAACTGGGACCCTCCAATTTCTCGCACAACATGCACATGCGTGTGACTAGGTACTTTTCCAAGTAGTTCTGAGCCTGCGACCCTGATTTCTGTGCCACTTTATCATGCACAAGGCACAAGTCACCTCTCAGGACTCCATGAGACTTCCATAACTAAAATATAACCATGGAATAATGATGTAGATGCAATCACTTGAACAAGAACTTGACTGGACCCCTACTATCCATGACAGGCATTCCGTCAAACATGTCACAAATAGGTAATCTACAAGTTTAAGCAACATATCTGAGCATAGGGGTCTCATAATTATCTGAGATTATTTAAGAAGCATTTTTCCCTTATCACATTAGATGCAGTATCATCTATTAGGTCATATAATCATTTTTCATTCAATTGCGAGTCAAAACATGATGAGAGCCATACATCATCATTGTCAAAATTCATGCTCATAACCAGCATAATAGCAACAGAAATACCAAGGATACAACAACCATAGAATCCACATAAAAAATAGTATATTACTCATGAGATAACAAGGGAAAAGAACCTCTTATTAATGTATGCAAAGGCCAGTGAAGTTTGGGACTTCCACATTCCACCCGACCATAGATTGTCTAAACCAAATATTTCTCAGCCAATCACCCCCGTTTCATATTCCAAGCATGAATCTGGGACTCATAACCAAAATAAACCAGGGCTTCTCGAGGCTATACCACCTCACCCTCATCAATAGAACTGGGTTTTACTGCAATCCACATCAGATCACTAGGCCAAAACAATAAACATGTAACACTAGAATTTACCATGATCTCCACCAGATCACTAGGAAAAAAAAACATGGATTCCACCGGATTTCTCCGCCTACACTGTGAGGAATTTTCTTGTCTCCTGGTCTCTGGGCTTTACCGCAATCCACACCATATCACTAGGCCCTAACCGAGACTCCACCCTCTAAGGTTTACTATATTTCCTGTCATTCACAGATAAGGAATCCTGAGCCTAATCATGGGAAACCACCTCTAGGCTTTACTTTATACCCGTCCATTCACCGAAAAGGATTCCTAAGCCTACAAAGGAACACAATAATTGGCTTTACCACAACCCACAGTCTGGTTCAGGGGTCACTAGGTTAGTGTCTTTACCACAATCCACAGTCTAATTTAGGGATCAATAGGCCATGTGTTCTTTCATTCAGAGATCCACCTAACTTAGCTTCCAATCCATTCGACAATCTAGCTCAACCAAAACATGAGAACCCCATCACAACATGGCTATCTGGAAATGGAAAGGCTAGGCTTAAAAAAAGCATTGTCACACCTGGAAAAACCCATGCACATGACAGTAAGTGAACCAAAAACACACATGCAACACCATGCATGCCAAATATATCAAGGAAACAACACATGAAAATTGATACCTACAAAAAATCTCGTTGTAACTTCTTGATCTTGCTCTTCCTTGCTTGATCTTTGCTTCCTCTTGCATTCTTTTTCCTTTATTGATCCAATGCAGAAGTGCTCCAAGAAAAATCTAAGTGTCCAAGGGTGAGAGAGAGAGAGAATAGAGAGAGAGCTCCAACACTAAACTAATAAAAGGTATCAAATGATCTTCAGAAGAATTTTTATAAATGCCTCTAATTTCTTCATTTTCCATTATTTTACTTCATTTTCCTCCTCACATGCAACCTATGAGCTTTCACCTTGCTCTTCTCCTAATTTCCATTATTTTCATAAATAAAATGTTGATTAGTTCCACTTTTCCTTTCCAAAGCCTTTTCCATTTCAATTTTCCTTTGCCAATTTCCTTACCCATAATAATCGAAATGAACATCCACACTAGGATGTTTTTCCCAACATTCATCTTGTAATAAGTTTCCCATAATCGTGGTTATTATTTTGGCTTTATTAATTTTTATTACATGGAATTTTCACCAGGGTTGTTACAAAAATATCCCCCTTGGGAGAACACCTTCCTAGGTGTTCACTGAAACCTACAACCAACAAGACTTCTGAAATAAAAACATACTACCCATGGAGCTTTATAGCACATCTTGTTTCAGTATTTATAATGACCACCCATTGAAAACATGACAATCATACCGTTTAATAGATATTTATAACACAACCCATTACGTTATTTACAATAACAACCACATTTTATCAACCAAAAAATAACCATACTATTTGTGGAGCTTTATAAATCTAGCTTGATACAATATTTACAATAATATACACATATACACATATGCACATTTTCTCAACCAAAAAATAAAGGGATATGATTCCTGCATCCACAACAAGGAAATATATACGCTCACACCTCCACCCTCAAAAGTAATACTAGGATTCACCTCCTGCTCAGGAAGTGCAGAATCCAATGCCAGGGTCAAACCTGCATCGAATGTTGAATGCTACAATCTTGCACCACTTGTCCTTTGAGTGAATAGTTATCATCTCATTATTCTAGGGCACACTCCCAATATGCATTTGATTCCATTTTAAATTCTAATGAGAAAAATAAATCCATTCACTGACCTTCCCTTCTCTTATACACAATCCCTCAGTAAATCCGGTCATCCCCTTCCGTGAAATCACTCACCTTCCAAGTTCCTCGACATCCCCTATCTGGGGAAATCCCTTGGCAAGGCTTCCTCACATTGGAAGGTCCAAAAACCAAGGCATATCCCTGCCTCAAAACCATCATATCAACCGTAGCATGCTCATGGAAATCAATGGAAACTATTGGGTACCATTGTCCCACAATGACCTTGCTCCTGAAATGTTGTACCAGCATACTGCTGCTTGTTTCAATTCCTTTCACTGCTAAAGCTTCTAATTCTTGCAGTCATTTTCAACCATCCCAACCAGGAATTCCATGTTTTCCTATGCCAAGCACATAAATTCCATTATATTTAAAATAAATTGAAATAAATTCTCCTCATACCTCACTCATAGTTTGTCAACAAGGCACCCTTTCAATTTTGTTCACTTCCATCACAAGAAGTCAAACTAGTTGTTTGATAAAATCATCATGTATAAAAATATCACATCTGGTTAGCTCAAAACACAAAAAACATAATCAAAATCATATATCACATGTAACCATATTAAACCATAATCATAGATCACATGCATAATTAAAATCAAAATAAAATAGTGATATTTATCCTTCAATCGATCCCTACTTCTTCCTTTGTTATTTATGCACACACACCAGATCGGTTGCCACACCCGACAAGCACCCAATACCTTTGCTTCCCTTCAATCATGTACATATACATACAGTGTACCTCACAACACATACATCCACACATGGTCTACAACACCACACAATACATACACCCACACCCGACACACAACATAACACATACACCTATACCCAGTGTACAACACAAAACATACACTTACATACGGTGCACAACACAACACATACACCTACATATGGTGTACAATACAACACATACACCTACATATGGTGTACAACACAACACATACACCTACACCTAGTGTACAACACAACACATACACCTACACCTGGTGTACAACAAAATACATATATGTACACAGAGTACAACATAACGAATACACATGTCACGATACCACGACTACATAATTCACATACATATTACCCCATGTACACAACACAACATGTACGACATGCATAAAATACCACATGTACACCAGTACCACATGTACAACATGTACATAGTACCATATGTACACAACACCACCTACACAACGTGTACACAACATCACATCTACACGGCACCATCTGCATAATTTTTACACAATGCCACATGTACAATGTGTACACAATACCACATGTACACAAAACCACATGCACACAACACCATATGCACATATCACCACATGTACAACATGCACACAACACCATATGTATATAACATTTCATATACATGTGCATAGCACCATATGCACACAACACCGCACATCCATCATGCGCATGGTACAATATGTACACAACACCGTATATCCAGCATGTAAATAGCACCATCTATACCCAACACTACATATGCAATATACACAACATCATATATACAACAGGCACACAACACCATATGTACAATTACTAAATATATAGTATGCACAAAATATATATAACAATATCACTGCACATCCAAAACCACATTGTCTCTACCAAGCAACCTTGCTTCCAGTGTCTCTTTTCCATCCATGCTTATCCTAGCATGTCACAGATCATGTTGTTTTCATTCCATTGATGTATCTCTCAGTATTACCTTTCCAAAACATAGGCATAATATAAACACATAATATCAACTCATATCCACATGTTACTGACCTCATAAACTTGTTAGGGATACTTTTCCCACTCGATACCAAGAATCTTTTCATGCCATTCTCCTACATAATATTATTCATTGACAACCCTGTCATACAGTGACATAGATACATAGATACATACATATATATAATCATTAGCATAAAACAATCATGATCCTGTCAGACGACAACATACATACATACATACATATATATCATCATTAGCATTAAGAAATCATGATCCATGACGACCATGTTAGACACGACATACATACATGTAAACATATAAAAACATCAACATAATTATGATCACAACATAATTACCAGATAGCCTAAGTTCAAGGTTAATATAATTCCCTTTATCCATGCGCAACATGCATAACACTTAGAATAGTAGTTCCCAACATAGCCACGACATCTAACGTCTCAAATCCATTTACTTTACTTTCTGGTTACCTTTCTCATGTCTATACTTCCACCATCCATTTTCCACAATGGAACAAACCAGTCCAATCGAGTGCCATATTCTTACATTTTGCTGCCATTTACTCATGCACCGAGCTTCATCCGGGTCTTACATTACCTGTTGGGTACCACACAACTCTCCCTGAGCTCCATTAAATTTCCTCTTTCCCAAACCAATTATCAATGCTATCAAAACATAAAAGGAAATAACAAGAACAAACAAGAAGAAGACCATGAAAAACCAAAATAAATACGACACCGCAACAAAGTGGCAAGGCCTTGCAGCGAAAATAAAAAGAAGTTGCAAATAAAGCACAAATAAATCATAAAATACCGAAAGCACAAGACTATCAACAAACACCATGACTCAATCCCCCATGGTTCCCAATGCTTCCAAAGAAAATTTCAACCCAAGCCTTCTTCAAGATTTCATGGCAGTCTCTTTGCATTGCAATTCCCTGTATCATACTTCCATAAAGACATAATTGTCATTTCATAAACAAATATACAATATACTAGCTATATTACATTTTTGTTCCAAGCACATTGCCTTGTAGTTGACCACATTCATGCCATCTCTCAAGGGACTCCAATTCCCTTGACAAATCTAGCTATAACTAGACACTAGTTGTTATACTTGTCAAATACATGTTCATAAATATCACACATATCCACATAATGCCATACAATATCAAGGTTAACAATATTTCTTGTATGCAAAGTACTCATTTGCTATGAATTATGGTTTCCAAACATAACCAAAGTAATTCTTACCCAATTCCTTTCTCTTACCATTGACCTTGCTGTAACTGAGTCTTTATCATGTGCTATCATATCACCCAGTTGTTCGTTATATAAGCAAATAAAATATTATCTTTGCATGTTAATACCAACCAATCATTCTGCAATTGTTCATAGGTGTAATTCACATGTTCCAAATATCAATACAACATATTTATCAATGTGAAATCAACCTTTCCCAAGTCTAACAACCATGTCATAATCAACAATAAACTCACATTCATCAGTCATAATACATAATGCTACAACTATCACCTACTTACACTCAAGTACATATCGGATGTCTCAACACATACATGTTAGTACAACCATCTTAAAACAATATCATTCCTTCAAGAAATATTATAGACACATACACATATCATGCAATTAATCAAACATTTAAACAACTCGCAAACATACCATGTTAAATAAATCAACTAGATGACATAATAGGCACCAAAAACTCAAACAATAAATAGAAGACATAATTAAAAAATCAACTCCAATTATATGACATAAGAAAACTCATACCTTAATGTATATCAGGGTATGTGGTGTGGAGGTAAATCCCCTCTACAAACAGAGGTGATCCCACTAGCTCTAGAGTGGGTCTAGCAACAATCGAAACACGCAGGACTATTGGTTCCTAGTTACAAAAGATAGAACTGCAATAGATCGCTTACTGTGATTCCTTCGCTGTTGTTGTTGAATAAGAAGTGGCACTTCCGTTCCTAGCTGGACAGGTCATGATCCATGAGCTTGCTGCATCTAGATACTTGTACACATGCAGAGAAGAGAGACAACATGCAACGTAATATTTCACATTTTTATAACTATCGATCAGTCAGAGAGGAATGAATGAAATTTCATTATATAATGGAAAAACACAATCATGGAACCAATAGCAGAGTCATGTATATTAAGATACGAGAGAACGATTACAACCAATGCTCTAACGTCATGATCTTCCTTCGTCAGGGTTCCAGCGGGACGTGTCTTACAAAGCTCGTCAGGGATTCGACAGAACTCTCTCTCTCACAGGTTTCTCCTTAGCTCTGCTCTTGATTGTCACTCAGCTATAATTTCCTTCCCAAAAGTTTAGCTAGCTAGAAAATGGAGAGGTTAGGCTTTTATAGAGGGAGAAGGAGAGGTTAGGCTCCCTATAAACATGGGGGAGAGTCCTATCTCTGGCTACCCACACGAATGCCAAAACATGGGTTTTTAGGGTTTTTCAGAGGAAATGTTCTTGAGGATAATTCTTTTCCTTATGTAGGAGGATTCCATCAAGGTGTTTTCAGGACATTTTACTATTCACAGGTCACGGGAAGAGTCCTCCAATGTACGGGACGATGAATTGCAGGGACGGTGAAAAAATGTTGTGTAATAGATGCCCCCTAAAGCATGAGGTCTGAGAGAGAGGGAGGGGTGAAATGCTTTATGAGAACGCGTCCAACTGGAAACACTGTCGTCAGAAGACCTGCGAATACAAATACAACTGATATCTCTGATACATTATATGTGGTATGGGCGCAGCCATCCATAATAGAGTGTACAAAAACCGAGATCCAAGGTATGGACACGGCCATCTAGTAAGATAAGGATCAAGAAGTAGACTCAGGTATGGTCGCAGCCATCCAATCAAAAGAGTCATGTAATAAGTCATAACAATCCATAAAGAACCCGCAGCCTGGATGTTTATCAGACATGATCCAGGGTCTTGCGCTCCATCTCGACCCGAACAGAGTACAAGTTCGAGCATGCGAACATGTAAGCTGAAGTCGAACATGCAAGAACATCATCTGATTACCAACCAATAATGAAAGTCGTTAACAAATGAGAGAAACCACCAATAATGACGATGGATCTCAAGTTACAAGAGGTACAATCCATGGAATGTGAATAGTGAGCTGGCGTTGAACACCCGTAGAATCATCCGATCGAAGGCCAATAATGAAAACCTTCCGTCGAATGCAAATAACCTACCCTTGAGGCATGTAGGCTCCAAGGTACCTGAAGGGGGTCTCTAGATCAACTTCCTGAATAATAAGCTGAAGTCAACAGGAAGTGACCTTGATCGAAGGTGGGCAATAATGTTTCCCACATCATCGACACGAGATAGAGGAACATGATGTTTGTGAATCAAGACCAACAAAGAATCAGAGGGAGGTTGAAAACTGCAGAGGTCAACTTCTCTTGAACATATCGGCAGCACGACATTGGATTTGGCAGTATTTGACATCAAGGAATCTGAGATCATGGTGACGTGACAAAGAGTAGATGAGCGGTCAAAAGATATTACCCAAACCCATGGAGGCAAGCAGATAACAAGATGAGATGTTCCCAACCCGACATGAACACAGACAAGTGCCATGTTCAAGAGTGACATATTTCCAATACGACTATAATTTTGGTTCCATTTTCCCCCACCATTTCTAGCGAGTACCCCAATTATTTTTGAAAACAAGCTTGAAGGGGATAGCATATGCTTGCGATGTAAGTTTGTCCTTCAGAAAAATCCAACCTAGTACATTTTATGAGCCTTGGGAAGGAGCAACTCGAGTAACATCATTACGACAGAGTCTGATGTCATCAGTTTTTAACGAGTCTGACAAAGGAAGAACTCGGCATCTTTTCATGTTTCGAGAGTTTGAAAAGATAGCAGAAAAGAAAACTCCAACAGTCCCTTTTCGTAGATAGTCCCACAGATCCGGAAAGGTAGAAAACTATGTCTGAGAGAACCTCCTAGTCGCGATAGGCTAGGGTATTCCTTTTTCATAAATAATCTATCCCAGCCCAAAAAAGGGGTAAACGTATACTGGGTAGATGTCGTTTCATAGCCAATTTAACAAGTTCAAAACGATAAGTGTCTTGACAATATTTTTCAATTTTCAAGAGTTAGACAAGAGCTGAAAGGTGACTCCTCCTGGAGGAACGAGTGGTATAAAGGGCAGAAACTAGTTCTGGTGATGTTGGAACTACTCAGAACAAGATAAAGGTCAAGAGGCTGGCTAACAATACCACTCATCACATCAGTTCCTCAGGAATGGGTAAAAAATCCAAGTGAAGGCATATGATCGGCCAAGCAGATAGTGACGGTGCAATGAAAAAAACCAAGGCTCATCTGGAAAAACAAGCTGATAAAATGGAAATCACGAGAGGTAAAATGGGAATGGTTTCATTTTTACACAAGCTTTAAATCAAAGATAAACTATGCTTGAAACTGGTTTCATTTTTACACAAGCTTGAAATGGAAACAAACTATGCTTGAAAAATTGTGCATGCCCCCAGCATGGTGACTCAATTCGAGGTACATGCCCCCCAAGCTTCAATTCATATGAAAGGCAGATGGAGTGAAGGTTCAAGTTACGAGATCAAGAGGAAGACTCGACTAGGATTTTACGAGATCTTATCAAAGACTCGAATTGAACAGGAAAGTGTTTCATTGTTTTAATGAGGTTGACACATTAAAAGAACTATCCTCAGATGACCTTATTTCATTTTTTAACGACGTTGATACAGAAGACAAACTATCCTCGGAACACCTTGTTTCATTTTTTAACGAGCTTGACACAAGAAAAATAACTATGCTCCAAACACCTTGTTTCATTTTTTAACGATCTTGACACAAGAAAATGAACTCTGCTCCGAAGACAACTCATCATGATGAATAAGAAGTCATGGCTTCCAAAATGTTCTCATCCGATGGGAGAACAACATCTCGGAAATCAGGACCCAATGCCCCTAGCACACGATGCACAATGGCACTATCACTGAATGTAGGCACGGGACAGGTAGCCACATAATTGACCTGCGGCAGGGAAGACACAACCAGTGGATAAACACCGGCAATGGAAGATGGTGGGCCAACTACCATATCAAGACCAAATAATGAAAGTTGATCAATGGTCATGATTTGACCTTTGTGTGGAAAACAAATCACACGAAAGAGGGAGGATACAAGTGCACCCATGGCATAAGTATAATCGCACCCCAAGAGTAAATTGAAATCCAAGGGGCCTGGAACAACCATCATGTCTATATAGACAGTTTTCCCTCCCAAAGTAATAGGTAACTTCGGAAGGATCCCTAACAGTTTACTAGTTCCTCTGTTAAAAGCCAATAGATTCTGAGTAATAGGCATAAGCAGTGGAGAACCAAAATCTTTCCAAGTAGTGGAAGATAGAATACTAACAGACGTGCCGTCATCTATAATGGTGCTGGGTGCGACCAGATCAAAGGTTTGTACCATTATCTCGAAAGGCACACAATATGGAAGGTGGTATGTTGAAAATCAACTCCAATCGAAGGAAGCGACATAACTATTTGGAGGGGGTACCATCGAACTGAGATGGTCTTCCCCTAGTGTTACCAGAGCAAGAGGAGTATCCTCCTGGACCTCCATCACGGAATCAAGAGGAGCAACTTCTTGAATTACAAGGACAGGATGATCTTTCTCCAAGTCCGAGGAATGAAGAGGAACGTGAGGGGGATGAGATCCACTCTTGACGGAAAAGACTTGATGAACAGTAGGCAGGATCAAGTCAACCGATTCCACGTCCAATGGTTGGTTGGGAACAGATTCCTAAATTTTAATTTCCGGGGGAGAGGGATCGACCAAGGATGACTCTTGACCAATCTTGGAATCAACTAGCGGAGGACTCAAAGAAAGTTTCTAGTAACCATCCAGAAGGCAAGGTGCAGAAACAGTAAATTTTTCCAACACTCTGTTGGCTTCATCCATGTATGGACAAAGGTGAATGGGATGATGCCCTTCACACAACTTATGGGGATTGGTAATCTTACCCTGTTTCTTATGAGTCTTATCAGCACTAGTGGAAGATGTGCTACCAATATGACTTCCAGAAGCCAAAGGCAACGGTGGACGGTCATCGGACCATACTTCAAGTACCTTGGGAATGCCAGGGTATTCTTGAAGAAGATGGTTTCCCTAGCACAACATGCAATGGAACTTAACTTTCCACGGAGGGTTGGAAGGTTCATCGAGAGCAGGTGTTTTAGAAGAAACAGGTGCATAATTAGCCTCTCGCTTATCTGAATTCTTCTTCTTATTCTTCTTCTTCTTCTTCTTAGCCACCTGGGTACTAGAATCCAAAATTTCACCAGGCGAAGTAGAAGATGAGGATGAAGAAACAGACGAAGAAGGGGAGAGGTCCACCTTCGAATCAACATGGCGTTGCTCTGGAGGAGGAGTGGATGGTACGGCAGCCGAAACACTTGAGACCACAGAGGTTGAAAACAACCAAACAGGCAACCCAACAGTTAACCCAGGGAGGGATAACATGGCCATATAAGAAGCACCAATATTTCCTAAAGCAGGAAAAGGACTAGGACTCCCTTCAAGGGGGACTCCTTGATTGGAAAACTTTGGAAACGTTGCCATCAGAAAACAACTCTAAAACCAAATGCTAAGGAATATAACTTTAACCAGGAATATTTCATGGGCAGTTAATATTTTAAAACACTGAAACAAAACTCTATCGTTTCATATTTCAAGAGTCTAGAAGTAGGAAAAAGGTGACTCTATCACTTTCAGTTTGGAAACAAGCATGAAAGGACAAGCTCTTGATGATCTTTTCAAGTTTAGGGAGTCAGTAAAGATCAAAATGACTGCTCTGGTAATCTAGGTAAATGAGTGTACCAGATATCCGTGAACTGCCATATACACCTTGGTAAAAATGAAAGAGAAATTAACCAAGGACTTAATGTACGTGTAGGTAATCTCTCTGAATGTTGTGTCCGGTGTATCACGGGTAAAAGGCGGCAGACTCGGCTTCCTATGGATAAAGAATTTGCAACCTATTGGGGTCTCCCTTTATATACTCAACGGTATGGGGAGCACAAGTCCGTACTAGCGCTATTTGTAGCCAGATGGTGAGCGACATCTGCTAAGCTTAAAGACGCCGAAACACGTCTCTACCTTAGACTACTAGATGTTTCGTTAAGTTTCAATGTTGCCTTAGGTTAATTCAGTAATTTTTAAAGTTGATCTTCAATTTACATTTCGATTTCAAGGCCCTATCGAATGTTGGATCTCACAAAACCTCTAGATGCAAACTACATGCCACAAAATATCATTTTGTTCAATGAAGAGCTATCTATGGGAGAGTTGAGAGCTTTCAAATGACAGCAAAATGAACACACAAAAACATCCACTACTGTATTCAATGCAAGCTAATGAAACTAGAAAACTTTTCTCTAGAATTATATAATTCTAGTGATGCAAAGAAGTTTTCAATTTTCACTATGCCAATCGAAATGCAAAAGATTTTGTTTTTGTATTTTTCAATATATTAGAGAAAATGCACTAAATAAATGAAAAACTAATGAAAACATCAATTTGAGAACGATAAAGAGAGAGCTAAAACAAAACAAGTTCACTCAACTCACACTAACACAATCAAGACTCAAACCGATGACGAAATCCCTCAAAGCGAAGAAGAATCTCGAAAGAGATTGAAACAAACCGTGTGATCTAGGCTTGGAGCAACACAAAGCAAAATTGAACAAAAGAGAGAACAATCACTCAATAAACGCAATGATTCAATGGGATTTAGCAAGATGAATGCAAAGAAGCAAAAACAAAGTTGACCGGGAAAGCAAAGACCCAAAACTCCCATGGGAGGCTCAGCCCACTGAAGCACCTAGAAGCCCTAGGGCTAAAATGCAAAACTGACATAAAAGGGAAAACAACCGGAGGACAAGGGATAAACGTAGTCAAAAACGACTTCAAAGCACTCAATCAATCAAAAAAAATGAACCAGGACCAAAATTTGAGCTCCGAGATTCCAAGAATAGGCAAACCCTAAAACCAAGCAAGGTTGGCGCGTCTGTCTGGCTGTAACCTGCGCCAAACAGGGCACGGCGCGGGTGCCTAACTAGCAACTAGCGCCAGTTTGCGTGACTGTAAGAGGTATAACTGTGCCAATCAATTTTACCCTAGAAATTTATGAAAATGGACAAACATAGGCTAAATCTGGTCTTCTGGGGGCTGAACAAGGGTTTAAGACCAAGGAAGGTGAACCAGAAAAGCAGACTAATCAAACAAAAATCCAAAAAACAACCTAATGGAGGAAGGACCAACTCCCACTGATCCCCAATGGAGTCGCCAAATTGTTGTGGAGTTAAATCCCCTCTGCAGACAAAGGTGATCCCACTAGCCCTAGAGTGGGTCTAGCAACAATTGAAACACGCAAGACTATTTTTTCCTAGTTACAAAAGATAGAACCGCGATATATCTCTTACCGTGATTCCTTCGCTACTGTTGTCGAAGAAGAGGTGGCACTTCCATTCCTAGCTGGACAGGTCACGATCCGTGAGCTTTCTGCATCTAGATACCTGTACACATGCAGAGAAGAGAGACAACATGCAATGCAATATTTCGCACTTTTATTACTATCGATCAGTCATAGAGGAATGAATGAAATTGCATTATATAATGGAAAAACACAATCATGGAACCAATAGTAGAGTCATTTATATTAAGATATGAGAGAAAAATTACAACCGGTGCTTTGACGTCGTGATCTTCCTTCGACAGGGTTCCAGTGCGACGTGTCTCACAAAGCTCGTCAGGGATTCAATATAACTCTCTCTCTCACAGGGTTCTTCTTAGCTCTGCTCTTGATTGTCACTCAGCTATAATTTCCTTCCCAAAATTTTAGCTAGCTAGAAAATGCAGAAAGTAGGATTTTATAGAGGGAGAAGGAGAGGTTAGGCTCCCTATAATCATGGGGGAGAGTCCTATCACTTAGGAAGGTTCCATGAGAGGTGGAAAACCACTTCCTAATCAGGGAGATCCGGAGGCAAACAACCCAAACTCATTTTGATGATCCGTTCTAAAGTTGTTAGAATCAAACTTCCGCCTTCTATTGTTAAAAAAAATTCCTTAATAGGCTTGGCACGGGCACAACATAGGGACAGAGTGCCAGCTGGCGCGCCCACTAGTGTGCATTTTCCCCATTGGTGCGAGGGATGAACTGGCTACCCGTGCCAATGCCAAAACATGGGTTTTTAGGGTTTTCCAGAGGAAATGTTCTTGAGGAGAATTCTTGTCCTTATGTAGGAGGATGCCATTAAGGAGTTTTTAGGACATTTTACTGTTCACAGGTCACGGGAATATTCTTCCAATGTACATGACGAGGGATTGTAGGGACGGTGAAAAAATGTTGTGTAACTGATGCCCCCTAAAGCATGAGGTCTAAGAGAGAGGGAGGTGTGAAATGCTTTATGAGAACGCGCCCAACTGAAAACACTGCTATTGCAAGACCTGTGAATACAAATACAACTGATTTCTCTGATACATGATATGTGATATGGGCACAGCCATACATAAAAAGTACTGACACAATGAGATCCAAGGTATGGATGAAACCATCCAGCAAATAAGGATCAACAAGTAGACTTAGGTATGGTCGTAGCCATCCAATCAAAAGAATCATATATAATGATCCACAAAAAACCCGCAGCCTGGATGTTTATCAGAAAAAATTCAGGGTCTTGCACTCCATCTTGACCCGAACAAAGTACAAGTTTAAGCATGCGAACATGTAAGCTGAAGTCGAACATGTAAGAACATCGTCTGATTACCAACCAATAATGAAAGCCGTTAACAGATGTGAGAGAAACCACCAATAATGACGATGGATCTCAAGGTACAAGAGGTACAATCCATGGAATGTGAATAGTGAGCTAGCGTCGAACACCCGCACAATCATCCGATCGAAGGCCAATAATGAAAACCTTGCGTCGAACGCGAAGAACCTGCCATTGTGTAATGCAAGCTCCAAGGCACCTGAAGGGAGTCTCTAGATTAGCTTCCCAGATAATGAGTTGAAGTCGATAGGAAGTGACGTTGATCGAAGGTGGGCCATAATTTTTCCCACATCATCGACACGAGACAAAGGGACATAATGTTTTGTGAATCAAGACCAACAGAGAATCAGAGGGAGGTTGAAAACTACAGAGGCCAACTTCTCTTGAACATATCGGCGGCACAACATTGGATTTGGCAGTATTTAACATCATTGGATCTGAGGTCATGGTCACATGGCAAAGAGCAGATGAGCAGTCAAAAGAGATTACCCAAACCCATGGAGGTAAGCATATAACGAGATGAGATGTCCCCAACCCGACATAAATGCAGACAAGTGCCATGTTCAAGAGAGACATACTACTGACATGACTATAATACTGGTTCCATTTTCCCCCACCATTTCTGGCAAGTACCCCAATTATTTTTTAAAACAAGCTTGAAGGGGATAGCATGTTCTTGCAATATAAGTTTTTCCTTCAGAAAAATCCAACATAGTACATTTTACAAGCCCTAGGAAGGAGGAACTCTAGTAACGTCATTATGACGGAGTCCGATGTCATCAGCTTTTAACGAGTCTGACAAAGGAAGGACTTAGCGTCTTTTCATGTTTAGAGAGTTTGAAAAGACAGCGGAAAAGAAAACTCCATCAAGTCCCTTTTTGTGAATAGTCCCTCAAATCCGAAAAGGTAGAAAACAATATCCGAGAGAACCTCCTAGTCGTGACAGGCTAGGGTATTCCTTTTTCGTAAATAATCTATCCCAACCCGAAAAAGGGGTAAACATATACTGGGTAGGTGTCCTTTCACAGCCAAATTAACGAACTCAAAATGACAAGCGACTTAGCAATATTTTCAGTTTTAGAGAGTCTGAAAAGAGCTGAAAGGTGACTCTAGTGGTGACTTTTTCATGTTTTTACCGAGTCTGAAAAAGTATAAAATACAACTCGTGTCTTTGTCCTAATCGCGTGAAAACCTGTCGCTGCACAAAAAGCAAGTGTAAAACCCATTTTTCGACAAAAATATAATAAAATATTGGAAAAACAAGTCTTAAAACCTAATTTCGATTTGAAAAGTTATAAATAGTACAAATAGTAAAAACTTATTCACTTTTCACCTTTTTACCTCTTTGTAGAGTGATAGTGAGCCATTTCCTTTGCGATCTTGAGGCGACAATTATGAACAATCCAGTGGACTGATACGGATTTCGTTTTCTTCAGGTAAGATCTGCTTCAATTAGTCATCTTTTAAGTCATATTTCATAGATTTTGATTGTCATTTGGCATCCCTGAGGGGAGGTATTTCAAAATTAGGGCCTCTGTGGTTAGCACAGGTTTCAGGCACGGACCCGCACCAGCCGACCCTTTTTCACACAGGGGCCGCGCCAGGTGGCGTGACTATTAGAAAAACAGTTGTGCCAACTGTGCAATGCAACATTCCGTTTAAATTTAACAAAAATAGAGCCATTGAATTGTTGTTTTAAGTACCCAAGGGATCTTACAATGTGTTTATGACCAAATTGATTCAAGTAGAAAGCAAAAATGGTAATTGAATGGAAGGAAAGAGAGCACAGCGAGGAAGATGAATTGGCAATGGGAAATGAGCAGTGTATGAATGCTCTC
The DNA here is from genome assembly GCA_034641835.2 of Pinus albicaulis. Lineage (NCBI taxonomy): Eukaryota > Viridiplantae > Streptophyta > Pinopsida > Pinales > Pinaceae > Pinus > Pinus albicaulis. Next base: position 42,135,161 of record MU968359.1, read on the forward strand.
TGAAATTGTGGGCTGAAGAAATTCTTCTTGACGCCATGTCTCCAGGCTCAGCCCGAACTACTGCAGTATCTGATTAGCATCTAGGATGAGGATGAGGAGAAGTTCAAACTTCGAGATCAGGTACTTGATCTTGAAGTGTCATACATGTACTTCATCACTGGACTGTCACGTAGGGGTCCAGTCCCTATCCTGATCGGCACCAGGCCTTCAGGTGAAAACATTACAATGGTCATGGACAGGGTGTGCCGAGGGGCACGCAAAGGGACAGGAAGCGGGAAGGTAGACATTTAAACCATCCCTAATCTAGCACTAAGAGTAGTGCTTCATACCATTATGAGAGTTGCGGGGTCGCAGGCACCGCACGAGGCTACAAAGACACAACTCCTTCTTCCATCAGAGTACATGAACCCAACCATTTTCAACTGGGAGAAGACTGAAACACTGAATATCAAGCGGCAACTCACAAAATGAAAACAGACCAAACTAAAACAGTTTGGATATGGGTCAATTTTGGTGTCGTTCTTCCTGGAACGATTACCAATTTTCCAGTGCCAAGGGGCCATAGTCCCAGATCCACCATTGAGAGAGCCACGGATGGCTCGATGGGTGGCATTGATGCCCAGGGCAGGGGGCAGCCAGCAGATGTCCTGGCGGCCCGAGTTCTTTGGCTGGCTCCAACGGCAGTTGATTGTCATGGAGGACTAGCCCTATGCGGGCACCGATTTCATTGGAGACACAGACCTTCCGCTCCCAGAAGGAGAGGACTGGGACGAGGAGCTTGGTAAGACTCTTTTTAATTTTGTGATTTTTATGATTTTTGGTATACATGCATGTTCTAATAGCTAATCCTATATGTATGCAGATGTTGGCCTAGAGAGGCCCGCCGGAATGTCACCAATAGCGAGGAGGACCCCTCTCGCTTATTACCCTCAAGGTGAGGGGGGTGAGGGGGACGAGCTTGTATAGAACCTAGAGGGGATTGCTCGTGGGGTTCCAAATTATGCTTATTTAGCTAATATTCCCTTAGCTTATCAGAGGCATACCATAGGGGTGTCGAGTCATCTCCACCGCTTATTAAGGCGGTTGGTGCGGGCAATGACGTGCTACCATGAGCACCATGCCGATTAGTCACCTAGGCTTTTATCTGCATATTTTTGAGAGACATGTCGTCTCCGGATGTAACTGAAACAAACATGTATATTTTATTTTATATATACATACAAAATATATATATATATATATATATATATATATATATATATATATATATATATATATATATATTCACATAACATATAAAACATTATCATATATATATTTTCTACATGGATCTTGCTTACATATGATCATGTTTTATATGTTATGTGAATTTCTAATACAATTTTATCTAATGTATCAGCTAAATAATCTGCATAAATAATGACCCAATGGAAAAGTAAAAATTTCACAAAATGCACCAAACCAACATATTTTATCCAAAAGAGGCAACCTGTTCAGGAGAAGGGATGATCCATGGGTCATCTGACAGTAATTTACACAGTAATCGGTGCTCTGACATCATGATTACAACCGGTGCTCTGACGTTGTGATCTTCCTTCAACAGGGTTCCAGCGGGACATGTCTCACAAAGCTTATTAGGGATTCGACAGAACTCTCTCTCTCACGAGGTTCTCTTTAGCTCTGCTCTTGATTGTCACTCAGCTATAATTTCCTTCCCAAAATTTCGCTAGCTAGAAAATGGAGAGGATAGGCTTTTATAGAGGGAGAAGGATAGGTTGGGCTCCCTATAATCATGGGGGAGAGTCCTATCTCTTAGGAAGGTTCCATGAGAGGTGGAAAACCACTTCCTAATCAGGGAGATCCGAGGACAAACAACCCAAAATCATTTTGATGATCCATTCTGAATTTGTTAGTATCAAACTTCTTCCTTCTATTGTTGAAAAACATTCCTTAATAGGCTTGGCATGGACACAACACAGGGATAGAACACCAGCTGGCACGCCCACTAGTGTACATTTTCCCCATTGGCGCTAGGGATGAACTAGCTACTCGCGCCAATGCCAAAACATGGGTATTTATGGTTTTTCACAGGAAATTTTCTCGAGGATAATTCTTGTTCTTATGTAGGAGGATTCTATCAAGGTGTTTTTAGGACATTTTACTGTTCACAGGTCACGGGAATAGTCCTCCAATGTGTGGGACAAGGGATTGCATGGACGGTGACAAAATGTTGTGTAATATTATGCTATCTTGTCTACACAATCAATATAGATTAGGACGATATAACTTCACAACATGTCGAATCAACATAAATAAGGTCATGATATCCATAACAGTAAATAGTTAACATGTTCATATCATAAGCTCATAAACCATTGCCATTCATGCATAACAATCACATATGCACAGTTAGTCTAGATCAGTATGACATAATATCACAAATATATTAACTCATACCTAAATTTCATAACCACAATCACCTGCATAGGTCAAACCAAATTAACAAAAAACATAATAGCATCAAGATCCTATGTAAAATTACCATAACCATCATGCATATGACCAAAATGCATATGACAACAAGTTACTATCCTTCATGACTAACCCACACATGTACATATTTTCACACTAATCAACTAGCATTTACCATGCATGTAACCACAACAACAATAAAATGACAACAATTATATAACCCTAATGCATATAAAAATCCATTGACCAACATACCTGCATACCAAACATACAAATCTATATGAAAATTTTCTCTCACCATGAAGTCTAGTGCCACAATTTCACTTTGATGATCTGCATCTCCTGCTCTATCTCAACCAACACATCAACATCATAACATACCAACAACCTCGTGATGACATAAAATGCATACAATTACCTCATAGAAAACAGTCTTAATAATGAAAATGCATGCATACCAACATATAGACACTGACATGCATAAAAAATGCATATACACCAAGAACATATACCACAAGCATACAAAGCACATATGCAACTAACATGAATGAATAGCTAACATAATTTCCATCCAGAATGCGGGGTGAACCATACTCTGATACCACTTTGTAACACCCTCTTCCCACATTTACCCAAGCTACTTGGTCCACTAGGGTAAAAATGTGACGAGAGGCTACTATGATCTGATTCAACCTCCTAAGTCACCATAAGGAAGTGGAACCGACACCACACAACTAGACATACCTTCTACACCTTCTACAAGACACCCATGATCCATTAAAACCTTCCAGATGGCTAGCCTCTGAGACAAACTGACCTTTTTGTGCATCAATCCCCCTGTATCTTTCTTGATATAGGCAAGAATGCGACTGGAACCCTCCAGTTTCTCACAAAACATGGGCATGCGTGCGACTTATGACCTTTCCAGGTATTTTTGAGTCCGCGACCCTGATTTTTGTGACACTTTCTCAAGCCCAAGGCTCAAGTCACTGCTCAGGACTCCATGACACTTCCATAACTAAAAGATAACAATGGAATAATGATGTATATGCAAACGTTTCGTCAAACATGTCACAAATATGTAATCTACAAGTTTAAACAAAATATTTGAGCATAGTGGTCCCATACTTATCTGATATTCATTAATAAGCATTATTCCCTTATCACATTAGCTGCATTATCATCTATTAGTTCATATATTCATTGTTCATGCAATTTCAAGTCAAAACATGATGAGAGACATACATCATCACTCTCTCATAACCATCATAATAGCAAAAAAAATACCAAGGATACAACAACCATAGAATCCACACACAAACCAGTATATTACTCATGAGAGAACAAGGGAAAATAACTTGTTGTTAATGTATGTAAAAGCAAATCAGGTTTGGGACTTCCACATTCCACCCAACCATAGATTGGCTAAACCAAAATTTTCTTTCAGCCAGTCACCCCTGTGCCATATTCCAAGCATGAATGTGGGACTTATAGCCAAAATCAACCAGGGATTCTCGAGGCTACACCAACTCACCCTCATCAATAGATTCAGGCTTTACCATGATCCACACTGGATCACTAGGCCAAAACAATAAACATGTAACACCAGGCTTTACCATGATCTCCACCAGATCACTAAGCCAAATAAATCATGGATGCCACCATATTTCTCCATCTACATTGTGAGGAATTTTATTGTCTCCTAGTCTATAGGCTTTACTACAATCCACATTGGATCACTAGGCCCTAATAAACACTCCACCCTCTGGGCTTTACCATATATCCCTCCATTCACCGACAAGGATTCCTAAGCATAATCAGGGGCAACCACCTCTAGGGTTATTGTATATCCTGCCATTCACCAACAAGGATTCCTAGCCTTACTAAGGCACACAATACATGGCTTTATTGCAACTCTCAGTCTGGTTTAGGGGTCACTAGGCCAGTGGATTTACCGCGATCCACAATCCAGTTCATGGATCACTAGGCCATGTGTTCTTTCATTCAGAGATCTTCCTCACTCAACTTCGAATCCATCTGACAGTCCAGCTAAACCAAAACATGAGAATTCCATCACACCATGGCTATCCAAAAATGGCAAGTCTAAGCTGAAAAAAAAATTGTCACACTTGGAAACACACATGCAAATAGTTACCTGCAATGAATCTCGTTGTAGTTGTTTGATCCTGCTCTTCCTTGCTTGATCTTTGTTTCCTCTTGCATTATTTTTCCTTTATTAATCCAATGTTGAAGTGCTCCAAGAAAAATCCAAGTGTCCAATAGTGTGAGAGAGAGAGAGAATAGAGAGAGAACTCCAAATTGAACTAACAAAAGGTACCAACTGATCCTCATAAAACTTTTATCAATGAGGCCTCTAAATTCTTCATTTTCCATTATTTTCCTTTATTTTCCTCCTCACATGAAACCTGCAACATTTCACCTTCATTTTCTCCTAATTTCCAATATTTTCATAAGTGAAATGCCAATTAATGCCACTTTTCCTTTCCAAAGCCTTTGTCATTGCCTTTGCCAATTTCCTTAAACATAATAATATAACTGAACACCCACACTAGGATTTTTTACTCATGATTCAACTTGGAATAAGTTTCCCATAAGCATGGTTATTATTTTTCCATTTTTAACTTTTATTACATGGAATTTTCATCAGGGTTGTTACATAAAGTGCAGTGGAAGCACTTTAGGCCCGATGAAACTACAGGGAGATGGTTGATCAAATGTGAGTTATGTATCCTTCCTTATTTTTTGGTTGAGAATATGTGTTTGGTTTAGGATTATACATATGTGTATTGTATATACTGCAATGAGCTATGTTATAAAGCTCTAATAAGTAGTGTGTTGTAAATAGTGCATCGAATTGTGGTATAAAGCTCCAATAAGTAGTATGGTGTTCATGGTTTCAAGATTTTGGTATGAAATAAATGTTGCATCAAGCTCTATTTAAAATATCCACTTACAACATGTTTTGTTGGTTATAAGTGTCTTTGAACATCGAGGATGGTGTTCCCGCAAGGGGGAGGGGTTTGTAACAACTCCTAGTTGATTTTCCATGTAAATAAAATAAGACCAAAGTCATTGGACACGTATTCCAGGCTTAATTTTGGGCAAAACATTATAATGGTCATTACTCGTGATTAATCAATGGATATGGAAATTTTCCAAGGCATTGGTAAAGGCAAAGTGGCAATAATTTCCATTTATTTATGAAAATAAAGGAAAATAGAAGAAAATAAAGGTGAAGAGACACAAATTTGCATGCAAGGGAAATTAGAGGAAAAATGAAGAAAATAGAGGCATCAAGGAATCAATTCACAACTTTTGATGGTTTAGATTTTGTCATTTTGGTATTTAACTCTCTCATTCATTCTCTCATACTCTTGCACACTTAGAGTATTCTTGGAGCATGCTTAGAGTTCTCTAGAATTCACTTAGATTTGGAGAAAGAAGGAAAATGAAAGCAGGGGGCATAAGGAAACATTTGGATCAATAATTACAACTGGATTTATTTGCAAGTAATAGGTTGCATGTGTGATTTCCTTGTTGGTTTTTGGATGCATGGTATATGCATGTTATTCCTTGGTTATGTGTTGTCATTGGCATGGATATTTTCTTGGATTCATAGTGTTTTTAGCCTTGCCATTTCCTGGATAACCATGGTGTTGTGGGTTACCCACTTGTTTTTCTTATTGGTGCTCAGGTTCCTAATGGTTATGGGTTGGAATAAATGTTTTGGAAGCCCTGGAACAACTTGGGTTGAGTTACTAGTACCTGGAATTGTAGGTTGGGAAAAACGTCCTGGAGCCCTTATTGGGTTGAGTTACTAGTCCCTGAAGTCGTAGTTGTAAAAAACACTCTGGAGCCCTAGAAGGTTGTGGGTTGAGTTACTAGCTCCCAAGGCCTTGAAAAACTTGAGTAGAGACCGATTTGGTTGGTGTTAGTGATTTCTGGATCGTATAAGTGGAATCACTGTTGTTGAGGGTTGAGGTGGTTTGGCCTCTAGAATCCATACTTTGTTTTGTCTTGATTTATTCCATGAGATCCCACATTCATGCTTGGAATATGGAATGGAGTTGATTAGTTGAAAGAGAGATTTGGTTCAGAAAAATCCATGGTCGGGTGGTATGTGGAAGTCCCTGACTTGGTTGGAATTATCATATGTTAATAAGAGTTATTTTCCTTTTGTGATTTATGATCAACTGTACTGGATATCATGTTGATATTATGGATGATTTTCCATGGTTTCTATTTTGGTTATTTGATAGTTATATGCTGGTTATATGATGTAATATATTTATGGCCCCTATTATGTTTTGATAAGTTATTGAAGGGTTGATGAATGCATGAAATAATAAGTGTTATTGCAACTAGCTAGAGAGGGCTTAGAGCCTTCTTGGTGATTCTCAGAGGAATACTATCAGTTTATGATCAGATATGCATTCATGACCAATAGCTTACATGTTTTCCATATGTTTGAGGAAATGTCTGTTATAGATTAGGGATGTCCAGGTCAAATCCTTTCTTCAAGTTTTAATGTTTAGCATTGTAATAATGTTAATTATGATTATGGAAAGTTGCAGGTAGTTCTGTGTAGTGGTCTAGAGGATAGCCTGAAAGTGTGGCTTAGATCTTGGAACCTTTGGCACTGAACTGGAGGATTTAGGTCATAACCACATGGAGGATTCCTTGTGTGAGCGGTTAGGGCCTCACAACAACACTATTACATAGTTGTGCATGTGGTTGGGGTGTTAGGTCAGAGAAAAAAGGTTCCAACTCAGGGATTGATCGCTTGGGGTGGTTTTTAAACTCTTGAGTGATTTGTAGTCCCTGTAGGATTTCAATAAGAATTCAGTTTGTAGGCCCCACTTCCTTAACTAAAAATTGGAGGTTAGATCATGTCATAGTGACACTCATCTCATGTTTACCTGGGAAAGCTTGTGAATTTGGGTAAATGTGGGAGGATCCATTGCATAATATATCCCATGACCCTCCCTTCTAATTTATGTTTATGACTAAGGCTAAAAGGAAAAAAAATAAATCTCGTGAATCACCTCCAATTTTAAGAACTATGGTAAAAATTTGGGGGAGCACATGTGAGGGTATCGAGCTCCCATCATTAAAGTGTCACATAAATATCAATTAAACCCCTCTATTCACACACTCAGAACCCTAGGAAGCGAAAACATTTTAATCCTTGTATGAACCTCACATTTCAAATATTAATGGATTCAAAGGTTGTAATTATGAAATTTAATGGAGCAAGGTGTAACCCCACATGTGAGATTAACTAAAAACTTGCTAAATTCTCAAACTAAGATTATTATCTTTCCCTTCACCTATTAATTTTTTACCATCTCGGGTTTTGTCACTTTGGTTGGTGCTCTGAGAAATTTATCATCAGGGTGTTGTGTGGTAGCGGAATTTTCTCATGGGGTAGTGACTTCATCAACTTTTGAGGGCATTCTAGAAGTGGTTCTTCCCTTACACTCGTATGGGATCCAGGTTTGTCCCAATGTGCTATTTTCAGTTTAGCTCTGTCGGATCTAATTTCTTCTTACAAAGCACCCTATTATGTTGTAATTTTTCCAATTTGAATTACTCTTCTCCTTTTCTTGGTACTCTCTTGTTTCGAAGCACCCTTCCTAATATGGAATTCTATGTTGCCCCCTCCATTCCTGGAGTCAACTTTGAGCTTAGGTACCTCTTTTCCTTTCATTTGTTCGCCTATACTCTTAGGGGGTTTCTATACCTCTTGGGCCTGGGTATCTCTAAACTTTAGTTTCTCTAGGTATACTCTATAATTTTTGGTGAACTCGGCTTGGTTCTCTTCTGCTAGGCTCATGCTATCTTCTTTTGGGTCACCTTCATCCTTTCCTGGGTAAATTTGGCTCTGGAATATTTCTCCTATCTCTTTCTTAATGCACTCCAACCCCTCCTGTGCATCGTGCAAGAAGGAAAAGATATCTATCTAGCCAAAAGTATGAACATGTGGGTTAATAAAGATAAAATTCCTCCAGTGGTGGGTACCTCAAAATAAATCACCTATGCTCAACAAATCGAATCTCTTCACTTGGAGACAATGGAAATCAATTGGAAGTTACATTAGCAAGTGATGAAATCCATAAACCTCCTTGAAGAAGTCCAATCCTTGAAAATGAAATTAGCTCAACAGGTGGATGAACTTGATGCTCTCAGGAAGCATCTTGAAGAACTAATGGTACACCATCAGGCTAGTGATAATCAAACTATTAGTAGCAATGCCTCTAGTCGACAAGTGAGCAAAGCCTTGTCATATCTCAACCAATTTCCCCTGTTATCTCTTTGATGTTTTCCCTCTACAAATTTTTTTTTCTTCTCAGTCATTTTTGAAATTTTATGTATGTAGTCCTTTAGAAATAGTCGGGTTTCATTATATCTATTTCGTAATCCGAGAAAGCTCTTCACTTGAGGATATGAAACTATATGAATCCATTTAACTATTTCCCGAGTAACAACTACGATCAGGCTCATATTTTAATATCAAATATTCTCATTAATATTTAAAAAAAAAACCAAACCCCCACATGGATTTTTTTATAAAAGATATAATTCCATGGACCAAGTAGATGTTGTCTTTGACGTCTAGATTTTGAGGCAAACTATCACCCTTTCCTATATTGCTTCTTTTCAAAGTTTGTTTGGAAGGAAATCAATTTTTTTTTGCGGGACTCTTTGGTTTGGGAAGTGTTGTAGCCACAATATCCCCATATTTTATAAATAAGATATGGGGAACCTTCATGTAAAATTGTTTCTTATCTTGTTTAAGTTTCCTCTTCGTCTTTATTACATTTGTGTAAAATGTCATTTTACGCTTTATGACCCTTTTATCACATGATGACACTTTGTCACTTCTCGTTGTCATTCCTCTCCTATGAGCGACGCTTGCATCATTGCTCTCTTTTTGTTATATAGCCTCACATTGAGCACTTGGTTTTCTTGATATCATTTCCTTCACATCAACTCAATTGGCTTCACCTTTATCATCGTGTTTTTGGTCACCCAATTCTTGACAGTGAATGATCTCGATTTTTTTTTTGACATATGAAATATAGGCACATCCCTTTGAAAATTTTACTATTTTTATGGCACCTTATTGTAGTGATTATTCTCACTAAGTTGCTTGTTGACTCTTGCTTTGGCCTTCACCTGAAATGAAATTCCCAACCTAAACATATGCGAACATGTATATATGTATTAAAAATAAACATACTATATTAACCTAACTTAAACTTCGTTGTTTTATTTGTCATGTAATATTATATATTATATTTATTATTATTATTATATACATGTAATATATATATATATAATAACCAAAAAAAATAATAAGAAAAAAAACAACAAAAGACCATGCAAAAAGTCTCCTTTGTATAAAGATCCACAAATTGTAGATACTGCTTGCTCAAGTTCAGTTTCAAGTTCTTGTAAACATATTTCTTTATTTGAATTTGCCCAGCTTGTAAATTTTAATCCCATTGAAGTCTCTTGTCCAGAATGCAAGGACCTGGTCAATCTCAGTAGCCTTGCCTATTTGGTCATTCATGAAAATCATCATTCTAGAACAGGTGAAGCCCCAGCTTCCACTTCTGTTAATCCTTGTTCAAATCCTAAATGCTCTGACATTCCCTTTCCTCATGAGTCAGACCATGTGTTAATGATGCATGAATTACCATCTCTGGAAAAGGAAGATCCAAGATTGACTGAGATGTTCAGCAAGATGAGACCACCAAATATGCCTAAATTTGGTCTCGGATATCTTGAGTAGATGAATGACCTGATCCCTGAATCCAGATTCAAGGATCTACCAGCCGATTGTAAAAAACCTTCAGTCATGGAAATTCATAAATTCTTCACTATTATGGATGGATGTAAAAAGCATAAAGTTTCAACCCAGTGGATGAAAGAGATGCTAAACTGGGATATTTACACACATCCTGAGGCTGAATCTTTTGGCCTTACTCATTCAAGTGAAGAGAAAATCATATTATCAGAAGAATGGAAAGAATATATGGACAAAACAAATAGTTCGATATATTTCTATTCATGGAAGAAGAATAAACAATCTGAAATTGTTTTGACGACTGATGCTACAACATCTTCCTCTCAGCATTCCTAGTCAGCATTAGATGGTAGTAAGATTGAAACTACTACTACCTTCCCTCCTTATAGGGGAATCATCCTAGGGGAAGCACAGAACACTGCAAAGGCCATACCCTTAGTATTAAAGGATGGTAATGCTCTTGGCATTGATGGCAGGATACAAAAAGCCTGTGAACAGTTAAACTGGTCAAACACTGCCATAATAGGCCTTGAAAAGAATGTTGCCAAGACTGTCTTTCTTAAAGAACAATTTGATAGAATACAAGTCTCTGTAAATGATGTAAATAGTGCACTGAATAATGTTCAGTTTGATACTTCTCTTTTAAATTCCTATACCAGAGAGTCTCTTTGTAAATTAGAAGAGGTAGAATGTAAAATTGTACAGGAAGCACATTTTATGCATGGAGTTATTTCTGAGTCATCTGAGAAGGTTGAAAAGTTAAATCCTTCCAAGTCAAATAAGCCAGTTCCACCCATTTTCCTTCAAAAGAGAAATGTACATATCCAAAACCCTGTTAGTACAGTTGAAAATTTTCCCCATTTGTTCCCAAAAGAAATAGGACAATCTTCCCAAAGAACTTCAAAAGAAAAAGTCTCCCTTGCTTCTTTGTTTAAAGAATCTGACAAAGAATCTGAAACTCAAGTCCTTCCAGTCTATGAACCTTTAGAAAGTCAGTTCACCAGGTACTCTGCGCCTGACCTCAGTGGTATGGGTAAATTGCTGGAAACCCATGTTTCTATCCTGACTATCATAGGGAATGGAATGTAGATAATCTCAGCATGGGACAGATAAGACAGATGATAGATCTCATGATCACTGAGTATAAAGTCATGTGTCTCAAAGGAAAGACTGAGGTAGAAGCATGCAAGACACTCATACAATGTTTCACAGGAAAATTGTTAAGATGGTGGGAAGTAGAGTCATCTCCAGCATTGATTTCCAAATTGGAAACAGAAATTTTGAAAGATGAAGCAGGAGATGTAATGTTTAATCCTGATGGCAGAACTACTAATAACATGATTGGAGCTCTAACCTCCATGATCATGGAACACTGGTGTGGTACTAAGTCTGCAGTAACAGGCAAAAATGAAATGATATTGATGAACTTAAAATGCATGAAGATGAGCCAGTATGAAGACTTCCATAGAGATTGGATGCATAGGATCTTCTTGGTAAAAGATCCTAAGAATCTCTTATGGAAACAGGTATACCTTGCAGCCCTGCCTTCAAAATTGGTAGATTACATAAAGCTACAAGAATTCTTTCAATTTCCTTTTGAAATTTATACTTGGGGTGAGATTTATTCAGTTATTACAAAAGCTTTAGTTAGTCTCTGTACTAGCTCCAAGATGAATAAATCTTTAGAAAAGCTCTCTAGGCTGTTGAGGAAATACAAGCTCATTTACAATGTTTTTGCTCATATTCTGATAATTGCAAATGTGGTTGTTCTTCTGATGATGAATCTGACTCTTCATTTGATCTTTCTATAACAAAACAATTTAGCTCAAAATTAAAAGTTCTTATGGCACAAACATATGATGATGAGCTAAAAATCTTTGCACAAATTCGTGCAATGGAAGAAGGAGATCTGAAAAATAAATTACTTGAGACATTTATGTCACAAGTATCATCTACCAACAAAAGTGCCAACAAGAAGCCGCTCTTTATCGAAGCATCTTTCGAGCGCAACACAAAGGCATATCGACGGGACCAGCTGCAGAACAAAGTTCGTTCACTCACTTTGGGGGAGGTGAGTAGAGAAATACACATGCTCAAATCTGAAATTTCTGCTCTGAAGTCTCAAGTTGCAAAGTTAGAAAAAGGAAAACAGGAAATGGCACAGCCTGTTTCACGACACTGCACTAACTACACTTTACACAGTGCACCATTCACAGAATCAAATGTTGAAATTCATGAAGGAAAACAAGATCCTACAATAAGATTTAGAGAAATGTGTGTTCTAGCAATAGAATACCAACAACACCATGTCCTAGTAAAAATCTGTATCAAAGGTGAAATGTTTTCCCTCACAGCCCTTTTAGATTCAGGTGCAGATGTAAATATTTTCAATAAGAAAGCCATCCCCTCAAAATACTGGGTTTCAGCCTCCAGAAAGATCATAGGATTGGGGGAAAAAAACTTGCAATATGAAGTTCTCAAAGTTGTTGTCTGCTTTGACACCCACTGCATCAAATTAAAATTTGCATTAGGAGACATTCATGTAGATTGTATTTTAGGAAATGTCTTCCTAGCAGCAGTAGAACCACATGGCTCAATAAGACTAGCAAATAACAGAGTTGGTTACTTCATTACTATACCAATGTCAGATGGAAGGTTTAAAAGAATCAGTATGCCCTATGTCTCAAATCCTAGGGTATCCACTATGGTATAGGCCATGCAGGAACTTAAGAAGGCTGAAACAAAACACACAAAGCTAACAGACCTCAAATCCACCATTCACATAGGGGAACAGTTAAAAACCCCTGAAATTCAGAGAAAAATCTCTACATTCAGCATACCCAATCATGTACCGAAAGGGAATGATTCAAAACTATACTAATGCGAAAGGGAAGATTATTAGGTTAAAGGTTCAATGTAATGGTTAATGAATGGTTCGCGCCCATCGAACCTCTCCATGATAGTTATGCTCATTAAACTTTCGCTTAGTCTAAAAAAATAACATAATAGGTTAGAATTTGGTAAAGATTTTATCAAAATCTTGTTTACAATTATTAAATTTTAGTATTTTGAGTGTTTGAAAGATTTTTGAATCCATTTCTATTATCAAAAATAGATTTCAAATACTCCAACTATCTAATTTTTTAAATTTTATCTTCCCAAATTCCAAAAAAAAAACTACCTTCCAACTATTCCAACTCAACTTATTCCTGACACGTTGCACAATAACCTATTTTCGGTGAACTTTCCGCAAAGATATTATGATAATCTACGAGGCTCCAAGTTGGTTTATCATATCATATCTCCACCCATCGCTTTTAAAAGACGTTGCATGATACCAATTATACATGTGTTCTGTCCACACAAAATGCAGGGAATAATCTTCTGTTGCAAACATAAATGCGCATTTATCATAGATCCTATCACAGTTAGTCTCTCATTCAAACAAAGGAAGGACCATTCAAAATGGAGTAGTCTTTAGTGTGATTTTTTTGAAGGTTTTTAGGGTGACTTTTTACAGTGTAATTTCTCTAAATTTCGGTAGGAATTTATTGAAAAGAGAAGTTTGATTGCTAACTTTGCACAATCGATATATACAGATTTTTGAGGGTGCTGAATCCATATATACAGTCAAAAAACCAGTTTGAATAACAAAAACCAAGATTTTACCTCAATATTGTTCACCAGATTCCGGCACCTGAAACTTCAAAAAGTCCCACTAAAAACAACTCCATTCAAATCATTATTTTTTATTTTATTTTTAACTCACTCTATTATCGATTTTTTATTTTATTTTTAACTCACTCTATTATCGATTTTTTATTTCATTATTGCACGATTCGCACGATTCCATCATGGACAGGTGTAGCACGCAGTTGGTACATGAACATGTTTTTTTTTCACGGCATCAAACGGTTTCGTTTGACAGTTAGGAACTCAAAAGAACAAAGCAATTGTTTTCAAATGGTTTCGAATCCGCTCGAATCGGATTCGAATAATGCAGCACGCTTATTCAAGATGAACCAATTTTATAGTTTCGAATACAGAAACTATAAAAAAAGAGTCACTCACAGTCCTGAAAGGAGGGGAGAGAGGATTGGAATTCTCTGTAGAGGGTTTCGAGAATCAATGGAGGCAGAACACATAGATCGGAAGAACGCAGGAGGCAGAACAAAGAACGAGGACTCGAATTGGCTTGCACAAGTCGAATCAGCTTGCTAAGGTTCAAATCAGATTGCAAAGGTTCGGATCGGCTTGCTTGGGGGGGCGGCGCAGATGGCATTCTCTCGTCCATGTCATGCCTTTATTTCTTCATAGTCATGATTTAACATGGTTTTGGCATCTTTGTCCTGCATATTTATATGCGTTTGTATATGGAAAGCAATAATGTTATCGTTTATGTCTAATGTTTTAATTCATGTTCAATATAAATATCATGATTTTCATTATGTTATGTTTGCAAATTAACTTTTGATATATATATATATATATAATCATATTTTATTTTTATAATGGTATATTGATATATATTTTAAAAAAAATGTTTTTTGTTTATATAAAATAAATGAACAAAAATGATAGTCTTGTTTTTTGTTTCATAAAAAATGAGTTGCATGAGATTTGTTTGTAAGATAGATAATTATTTATTTATTTTTACAAATTCTTCTTAATATTGCCATGTATTAGTGGGAAATATTATTCTCTATGCTTATATAAATCTCATAATTAACTTATTATAGAATTTATCTCGGATATGTAAGTAAAGTCATCTTTGTAGTTTTCTATCAAGGTTATGTGCTAAAGACATTCGTAGATCTACAAATTTCTTTGGGATTTGTGAGTGAACCTTCATCCTAAGATCAAACATAGTTCTTCCCCTTCCAATTAGAACACTTTAACTATTGACAAGGGACGAGGCTATCTTGTGCTTAGTCAATATAGGTTTCCTTTTATGTCTGTTTGCGTCATAAAACTAGTTGCATTTGATTATTTTATTCTTTTAAGTATCCTTGCGTAGGAGCAGGCCTCGCAGTGGCTAGACTAAGCCCTGGTTTCAGTGAAATCATAAAGGATCATCTCACCTAAACGATATTATACAAATGACTCCTTTTCCCCTTCAATCTGTTAATCTTGATCACCATCATTCATAAACACATTGAAGGTTGTCCTTGTGTATATTGTATATACTAGTTTGGCTAGGTTACCTTAGGATAGTTCTAGGATACAAGTAACTGGAAACCCATTTGAACCAGTCAGGATTGTCATCACAACAGAAAAGAGTCTAATTGAGACTTTGGTCGGGCAATTTCTCACGTGTTGAGCCAAGACATTTCCAAGCATCAACATTTTTTGCGCTAGAAGGAGGGCCATAAATTTTTATCTGTGTGAAATTTTGTCTTGTTAATCATGGCTCATCCTTTGTGTCATGCATTTAGTATGCCTAAAGTTACCAAAAAAATTCTCAAGAAGCCTATCCTATCCTTGATTAGACCAACATATGATGGTCAGAGCGACATTAATGTTGTAGGTCATATTTCACATCTTTTGGTCAAATGCAACTCTTTTAATATCACTAATAATAATGAGTTTATTCGCTCTCGCATTTAAAGGTTAGATTAGAGGATGGTATACTACTCTTCCATACAAATATATACATTCTTGGGAACACTTTGTTGAAAAATTCCTTTCAGCACATCATTTTTATGAAAATGAATCGATTAATGAATTCTATGATAGATACAAATCTCTTTGTTTTAGATTTCCCCTCAAAGACATTCCTTCTCAAGATGATTTATTACAATGTTTTCAGTCTCTTGTTTCTTTGTCCAATAAATATAATAGATCATACATAGAAGAAAAAGATGTTCTTGATCATTTTCTTAAACCTGTTGAACATTCTAATGAATCTCATTCAATTTTAGTAGGAACTATTACACCTCAAGAATTGAATAATGAACGATGTGATAATATTCCTTTGAAAACAAACTCAATTCTAACATAATATCTATCTTCAATCAAAACTAATCAATATATCCATGATGAGGCAAACCATATGGATGTACATAATATGATATACTCTGGAGTTAATTATTTCTTGTACCCAAACCTTTTCACAGATCAGAGTATAAACCATAATGATATCATAGATATTTCTGATGAAAACCTACGTTCAATAAATTCAATTTTCTTTGAGGACCATTTTTATTATGAGAAGTGATCTTTATCCATCCTTTATAATTTTCAATCACCTTTCTTTCCTTCTATTGATTCTTCTAAATCAAACCAATTACACCAATTTTAGGAAAGGGAGGCCATATATGACAAATGTTTTGATGATGAGATTGTTCAAATACCTTTGTCATAAAGGGATTTTGATTTAGATCTGTCGATAGATTCATTTTCTACTATTTCACTTTCTCCTATGGATAATCACAACATTGTATCTTTTGATGTACCTGATCATCAAGTTTCCCATGATCTTCATATTCATAATTCTATGGAAGCTTGTCATGATAAAATTTATTTGCCTTATCTTCCTAGTGTTAGGTCTTCCAATTCTCCT
This sequence comes from Pinus albicaulis, assembly GCA_034641835.2. Taxonomy (NCBI): domain Eukaryota; kingdom Viridiplantae; phylum Streptophyta; class Pinopsida; order Pinales; family Pinaceae; genus Pinus; species Pinus albicaulis. Next base: position 42,152,029 of record MU968359.1, read on the forward strand.
TGTGATTTGATAACAGTAGAATAGATAATCATGTATATACTAATGACATATTTCAACAGGATATAACATCTAAAGGTATACTATCTGAACCAAGCATGTCAATTTCTTCTCCTTGGAATGATCTTCAATAGGCGTCAAGTATTCACCCTTACTTCTATGATCCTTTTGAGATTTTCTTAGAGGAATTATTTCAAGTAAAGGTTGTTGTACATAATTTGTATTTTTATAACTTTTTAAGGTAAGATGTACATAGTTGTGTTTTTGTTTCTTATAATTTTGTTCTTTTTCCTTTACTAATGCATGTTATATCTTTGATTGGAGGGAAAAAACTGATGCGATGGCTGCATTGCAAATATATATATACTTGACTATTTTCCCTTATGAAAATTTTGTATAGTGTGTATATAGTAGGACTCAAATTAGTTTGATTTTCTTTAATTTCAGGTTTTGAATAAAGAAATCATGGTGAATTAGGACTTTACTCATCATAAGGATAATTATTTTATTTCGTTTTAAGCTTTATCTTTAGTCCTTTTAAACAAGCTTATTTTGAATGAATACCAATATTGTGGTGATAATATCATAAACAAGCTTATTTTGAATGAATACCAATATCGTGGTGATAATATCATAAACAAGTTTGTAAACATGATTGCACCATAGTCAACATTTAGGAAAGCTTTATTCATCACAACCTAACAAGACACCTGTATCGCCATCTCAACCTATCCAAACATGACTTTGAGATTTTTGTTGCTTCATCTTGTCTTGTTTCCCTTTTAAGCTTAACCATTTGATTTTGATTTTTCTTAGTTCTGCTTCCTTTTGTTTTTCATTTTCTTTTCGATTGTGTACATGTCATTTTATGGTTTGTTTTCAACCTATTATTCGGAGGAACATTATTTCAAATGGAAACACTAGTTGGTCCACACAAGGGAAATCCTCACTCTCTCTTTATAACTATATATAAGTTTCCTTCTACTCATATCTTAATCATTTATCATGGGTAACATAGGGTCTTGGTTCAAATAGTTTGAGCCCATTTAAATAGATGAACGAATTGTCATCAGTACAAATTTTGAATCCCCCCCATTTCCCCTCCACATATATAAAATACTCTGCTTTGGTAGATGAAAATAAGTCTAGAGAGTTCAATATTTAATAGCCTTCCATCTTTTTTTCAATACACATCCTCGTCTACCACCCCACTTTCTTCACCCAATTGCAAGACAAGAAAATACTAAAATAAATTCTATTAATTATGATCAAAAGGATGGTCAAAATAAAGTTGAAAGAACACATGTGTGGGAAGCACAAGTAAACCCTTCGAGGCTATGGATGCTCATTGGTAGAGGGGCCATACTTGTATGTTACCGTGACAACTTCGCTGGGGTACTGTTCAGGATCGCTGTCAGCAAAGCAATGTCATGTAAAGGGATAACGTTATATCAAATGTTTTCTAATATCAAGTGACTTCCAAACTATTTTCACTATTCAATAGTAAGGTCCTAATTTTAAGTAAATAATATTCCTTTTTTTCATTATTTTGAAATGAGGCATTCTAGTAATCTTATAATTTTGTGCTCACTCAATTTCTTTCAGAGTTGTGTGGGACCCTTGGGAATGGTATAAGATATAAATATTTTTGGGACAGCTTCTGTCTAATCCTAACTAGAGATAATTGTTTCTCTCCCACGTGTCACCAATTGTTGTAGCCACAACACCCCCATATTTTATAAATAAGATATGGGGACCCTTCAGGTAAAATTGTTTCTTATTTTGTTTAAGTTTCCTTGTGGTCTCGATTACATTCGCGTAAAGTGTCATTTTATGTTTTATGACCCTTTTCTCACATGACGACACATGTGTTACTTCTCTTTATTATTCCTCTCCTCCAAGTAATGATTGCATCATTGCTCTCGCTTTTTTATATCACATCACATTGAGAATTTAATTTTCTTGATAGCATTTCATTCACATCACCTCAATTGTTTTCACCTTTATCATCACCTTTTTGGTCACCCAATTCTTGATGGTGAATGATCTCAATTTTTTTTAATTGACAAAATCTAGGCACATCCCCTTTGAAAATTTGATTATTTTTATGGCACCTTGTTGCAGTGATTATTCTCACTAAATTGCTTTTTGACTCTTTCTTTGGCCTTCACCTCAAATGGAATTCCCATGACCTAAACATATGTGAACATGCATATATATGTGTTAAGAATAAACATATTATATTTACATGACTTTAATATATATAACGACCTTTATTAATTATTAATTTTTATTAATGAACTTCATTACTTTCTTTGTCATTTAATATAATATGTTGTATATATTTTATATTTATTATTATGTACATGAAGTGATTTGATGTATATATATATATATATTTTTAAATAAAAAAATAAAAATAATAAGAAAAAGAAACAACAAAAGACCATATACCGAAAGGGAATGATTCAAAACTATACTAATGCCAAAAGCTTTTAATGTGAAGGGGAATAATATCAGGTTAAAAAAAAAGGCTCAACATAATGGTTAATGAATGTTTCATGCCCATCGAACCTCTCGACAGTGTTAATGCCCCATCGAACCCTCCATGATGGTTATGCTCATTAAACATGATTCCAAGCCAAGTTATTCCCAACACGTTGCACGTTAATCCATGCTTGATGAAATTTCCGAAAATATTTTATGATAATCTACGAGGTTGTTGGATAGGAAGAGGATTCAAACACACAAATAACACAAGTATTTCACACACGAAACAATGAGTTGTGGCTCTTTAATTAATCTTCAATCACTCTAAATCACAATCTGAATACAATGAACCCGATGAAGGGTATTTAACCTAAACTGACATGCACACACTCTCACATAGCTCAACTTGATCAACTCTCACTTAACTCACTCACAAAATATATCTATCACTCAACTCAACTAACTCACTTAACTCATTGTCTAACTCTGCATGCGGGAGGTATTTACATATTTTAACACTCCCCCTTAATTACGACCGTTATACTAAAACATTAACTAATGAAAACTCAAACATGCCTGCTGGTCTATGTCTCAACTAGGCTTACAACACCCAAGTTTATTTTTTGAAACTCAAACAAATATACTTCTTGTGGATTTTTAAATATATCAGCCAATTGATCACTTAATTTACAAGGCTTCAAGTGAACTTCTCCATTACTCACAAGTTCTCGAATAAAGTGATATCTAGTATCAATATGCTTGCTCTTTTGATGAAACACACTATTCTTTGATAGTGCAATAGTTGGTGTGTTGTCACAGTATATCGTTGTTGATCCTTGTTGTTGCTGCTTGAGTCTATCCAATACTCTTCTTAACCATACTGCTTGACATGCTGTTGAAGTTGTTGCAACATATTCTGCTTTTGCTGATGATAGTGTCACAATGGACTGCTTCTTAGATGCCCATGCTATCAGTCTTGAACCAAGATGAAACACATAACTGGATATGCTCTTCCAATCATCCAAACTTCCTGCAAAAATAACTATCTGTGTATCCAATCAATTCTTTCTTCTTTGTACTTGCATACATTATGCCATAATCTCTAGTTCCTACTATGTATCTCAAAATTCTTTTTCCAACACTCCAATGTGTGTCTTTTGGAGTCTCCATAAATCTGGAAATCAAACTTACTCCCTGCATAATATCGGGTCTTGTAGCTGTGAGATACATGAGGCTACCAACCAATCTTTTGAATAGAGTTGGATTGAAATTTGCTCCTTCATAATCCTTACTTCACTTTGTACCTATTGCAACTAGTGTAGGTACAGTTTTGCAATTATCCATCCTGAATCTTTTCAACAAATATCTAGCATACTTATTTTGGCAAATAAAAATTCCTTTTTCAGATTTCTCAACTTCATTGCCAAGAAAATATTTCATTAGACCAAGATCTTTCATCTCAAATTCTTTCATCATGGCTTCTTTAACTTCATCTAGTTCAAGATCACCTGTAAAAATCATATCAACAACATATAGGCAAACAATCAAAATCTGTTCATGCTCATTTACCTTTGTGTATAAGGTAGGCCCAATGTTGCTTCTGCAAAATCCATTCTTAATCATGTAACTGTCGATTCTGCTATACCATGCTCTAGGTGCTTGCTTCAGTCCATAGAGTTTTTTCTTCAACCTGTAAAATTTATCTTCTTTACCTTCAACTTCATATCCTGGAGGCTGCTGCACATAAATTTATTCTTCTACAATTCCATTCAAGAAGGTTGATTTGACATCCATCTGATATACTTTCCACTTGTTCTGAGCTGTTGTCGCTAGAACTTCTCTTACAGTGTCCAATCTGGCAACCGGAGAAAATGTTTCCCCAAAGTCTATTACCGGTTGCTGCGAGAATCCTTTTGCTACAAGTCTTACTTTAAATCTGTCAATCTCACCTTTCTCATTCACCTTTGTCTTGTACACCCACTTCACACCAATGAGATTTTTATCGTTTGGTAAATCTACCAAATCCCATGTATCATTCTTTTCAATTGAATTCATCTCTTCATCCATAGCTTGCACCCAATTTTCATCTCTGATTGCTTCTTCAAACGAAGAAGGTTTGAATGCCAATAATGCAAAACTTGAACTAACATCCAAATCATCATAAATATCTTTCAAACTTCTCATCTTTTTCTTACCATTGCTTGATTCATTACCTGATTCGCTGCTCGGAGATTTCCGTTCTGTTGATCTACTTGAAGATCCATGTTGCTCTGAAAATATTGGAGTCCTTACTGGTGTGACTCTGTTTGGTGTCTTCTCACTTGATTCTTGTTGCTCCTTTTTTGCTACATCATCGTCCTCCATCAATGGTGCTTGTGCATCGGTTGGTTTGTCTACAGTCCGATTCCATGACTCTTATTCTTTGAACACAACATCTTTGCTAATGATTGTCTTCTTGGTGGCAGGGTTATACAATTTGTAAGCTTTTTATTACTCACTATAACTAGTAAAAATTAATTTTTCACTTTGATCATCTAATTTGCCTCTTATTTGCTTAGGCACATGTGCATAGGCTACACATCCAAAAACTCTGAAATGAGATACACTGCATGACATACCTGACCATGATTCTTCTGGAACTCTGTTCATCTCACTCTTTGTAGGAGATCTGTTTATCACATAAAATACACATGCAACTTCTTCTGCCCAATACTCATTAGACAAGTGTCTTGCTTTCAACATTCTCCTTGCCATGTTCATTATTTTTTTGTTCTTTCTCTCCACTACACCATTCTGTTGCGGTGTGTATCTGGTTGTAAAATCTCTTCTCATTCCATGTTGTTTGCAGTACTCATGGAAAGCCATCAAATCGTATCTCCACCACAATCTGATCTCAATACCTTGATCTTTCGATCACTTTGGTTCTCCACTAAGGCTTTGAACTCTTTGAACTTTGCAACAGTTTTAGACTTCTGCTTCAGGAAGTAAACCCAAGTCTTCATGCTATAGTAATCAATAAAAGTGAGGAAGTAACAACTTCCACCAATCGACTGTGTCCTCATAGGTCCACACAAGTCTGTATGCACCAACTCAAGTGGTTTCTTTGCTCTGTAAGAAACTCCTTTCGGAAAAATTTCACGGTGTTTCTTTGCCAAGATGCAACACTCACAAGTGCTTGCAGGTTCTTTGATGGGAGGTAAACCTTTAACCATTTTTTTCTGCTGCAATAATCTTAAACCGGAAAAGTGCAAGTGTCCAAACTGAAAGTGCCATAACCAGTAATCATTAGACCATGCAACTGTAAAAGAACTAACATGATCATTGTAGTTCATAATTAGAGGAAAGAGTCTGTTCCTCGTCATCTACACCTTTGCAATCAGCTGCTTGCTTGAGGATTTGTCGTAAAATAACACATTGTTTCCCCTAAAAGATAACTTTGTATCATTTCTGTGTCAATTAACCAACACTTATCAAATTTTTTTTGAGTCCAGGGATATAATATACCTCTGATATGGTCTTCGGCTCCCCCTACTTGGTCACAATGTTGACCACTCATTTTCCATATACATCCACAGTCTTGTCAGTCCCCAACTTTACCTCTGTCTTCACAGATTCATCCAAATTTGCAACCAAATTCTTGTTTCCTATCATGTGGTTACTGTAACCACTGTCTAATAGCCAGACCTTATCAGACGGTTCATGCATGGTGTTGCATGCTAGGAACATTGAATTAGTATTCTCTGTACTAACATTAGCTCTCTGATTTCCTTGATCAACTATCTTCTTCCTAAAATCATAGGCATAATGACCAAATTTATTGCAATAATAACATTTCACCTTTGATTTTTCAAACCTTTGATTGTTGTGAAAGCTTCTGCTGCTGCTGCTTCCACTTTGATTCTCATAATCTTCTCGGCCATCTCTCTGACCATCATAGTTGTCGCATCGTCCTCTACCTCTCGATTGACCTTTGCCTCGACCTCTTGAAATATAAACTTGACTTTTGAAGGCAGTTTCTAAAGTGGAATCCTTATTTATGTCTATCCTTGCCTCATGCGATAGAAGGGATCCCATCAACTCATCAACTGTCAATTGTGCCAAATCCTTTACTTCTTCTATGTCTACTACCACAACATCAAACTTGGTAGACAAAGATCTAAGAACCTTCTCAATCACTGTTCGATCTTTAATATCTTCACCATGGATTTTTAACTGATTGACGACAAACATGACCCTATTCATGAAGGAATCAATGTCCTATGTCTCCTTCATCTGCAGACTTTCAAAATCTCTCCTAGTATTCTGAAATTTAACAATATTAACTTTGGCCATACCTTGATAGCTTGTTGCCAAAGTTTCCCATGCTTCCTTTGCTAAGGAAGTTATCATTATCTTCTGGAACACTTCTCGGTCCACTCTCTGCTGGGTAAGAAGCAATGCTTGTGCATTCTTCCTCTTATCTTTCTTCCATTGCTCCCTGTCTGCATTATTGAGGGCTCGTTCTTCTGCGTCGTTCTGAGGTTCTGCAAACCAGAACTTGACATGATCCCATACATCATGCGCTTTTAGCATAGTCTCCATTTTAATAGCCCACACATCATAATATTTCCCAGTGAAAGATGGAAGTTGTGGCTGAAAATTTGATGTGCCCATCTTGGTTCAAAAAAAAATTCTCTGATAAAAACCCTAAATTTCTCTTCTTTATGAAGGCTTTTCTAAGCTCCTTTAAAAAAATCCCTTTTATTTTTTTTTATAAAAGTTTATAAAAACCCTTTGATTATTTTTTTTCTATAAAGAATATTTATAAAAAAAACCTTTATATAAAAAAATATCTTAAAAAAATACTTATGAATAAAACCCTTGAAAGTTTCAAATGCTCCTTTAAGAACCGTATTATGCTTCCTTATGTTGTGAAAACTTAAAAAATCCTTTTAAAATTCACGTGGGTTATCAAAACCTTTCTAAATCACAAGGTAAGAATTCCTGTGTAAAAAAAAAATACGTACTCCTTTTTTTTTTTTAAATGCAAGCTTTACCCGTCATGCGTTGACTGCTCATGGTTGTCGGCCATTAAACAGAAAACACGATTCCGCACCCTCCGACGTGAATAAACCCTTATTTTTGGTGAACCGTAAGTTTCACGAAACTATCGCAATTTTTCCAAGGAGAAGTTGCGGACCTCCATGATTTCTTCACTAAAAATGTGCAGAACTTTCTTCTTCTTTTTTAAATCTTGACGGCCTTCTGCTCTTGGCCTTCTTCTCTAGATATGCTCGCCACGGATCTTCTGATCCTTCGTCAGCTCTGATACCAATTTGTTGGATAGGCAGAGGATTCAAACACACAAATAACAAGTATTTCACACACGAAACAATGCACTGCGACTCTTTAATTAATCTTCAATCACTCTAAATCACAATCTGAATACAATGAACCCGGTGAAGGTTATTTAACCTAAATTGACATGAACACACTCTCACATAACTCAACTTGATCAACTCTCACTTAACTCACTCTCTAACTCACTTACCAAATATATCTATCACTCAACTCAACTAACTCACTTAGCTAATTGTCTAACTCTGCATGCAGGAGGTATTTACATATTTTAACACTCCCCTTTAATTACGACCGTTATACTAAAATATTAACTCATGACAACTGAAACATGCATGTTGGTCTATGTCTCAACAAGGCTTACAACACCCAAGTTTATTTTGTGAAACTCAAACAAATCTTCTGCTAGTGGCTTTGTAAATATATCAACCAATTGATCACTCGATTTACAAGGCTTCAAGTAAACTTCTCCATTGCTCACAAGTTCTCGAATAAAGTGATATCTAGTATCAATATGCTTGCTCTTTTGATGAAACACACTATTCTTGGATAGTGCAACCGCTGATGTGTTGCCACAGTATATTGCTATTGATCATTGTTGTTGTTGATTGAGTCCATCCAATACTCTTCTTAACGATACTGCTTGACATCCTGCTGAAGTTGCTGCTACATATTCTACTTCTACTCATGATAATGTCATAATGGGCTGCTTCTTAGATGCCCATGCTATCACTCCTAAACCAAGATGAAACACATAACCAGATGTGCTCTTCCGATCATCCAAAATTCCTGCAAAATCACTATTTGTGTATCCAATCAATTCTTTCTTTTCTATACTTGCATACATTATGCCATAATCTCTAGTTCCTACTATGTATCTCAGAATTCTTTTCCAACACTCCAATGTGTGTCTTTTGGAGTCTCCATAAATCTGGAAATCAAACTTACTCCCTGCATAATATCTGGTCTTGTAGCTGTGAGATACATGAGGCTGCCAACCAATCTTTTGAATAGAGTTGGATTGACATCTACTCCTTCATCATCCTTACTTAACTTTGTACCTGTTGCAACTGTTGTAAGTACAGGTTTGCAATTATCCATCCTGAATCTTTTCAACAAATCTCTAGCATACTCATTTTGGAAAATAAAATTCCTTTTTTCAGATTGCTCAACTTCAATGCCAAGAAAATATTTCATGAGACCAATATCTGTCATCTCAAATTCTTTCATCATGGTTACTTTAAATACATCCACAGTCTTGTTAGTCCCCAACTTTACCTCTGTCTTCACAGATTCATCCAAATTTTCAACCAAATTCTTGTTTCCTGTCATGTGGTTACTGCAACCACGGTCTAATAGCTAGACCTTATCAGATTGTTAATTCATGGTGTTGCATGCTAGGAACATGGAGTTAGTATTCTTTGTACTAACATTAGCTCTCTGATTTCCTTGATCAACTATCTTCTTCTTACAATCATGAGCATAATGACCAAATTTATTGCAATAATAACATTTCACCTTTGATTTTTCAAACCTTTGATTTTTGTGAAAGCTTTTGTTATTGTTTCTTCCACTTTGATGCTCATGATCTTCTCGGTCATCTCTCTGACCACCATATTTTCCGCCTCGTCCTCCGCCTCTCGATCGACCTCTACCTTGACCTCTTGAAATATAAACTTGACTTTTGAAGGCAGTTTCTAAAGTGGTATCCTTATTTCTGTCTATCCTTGCCTCATGCGATAGAAGGGATCCCATCAACTCATCAACTGTTAGTTGTGCCAAATCCTTCACTTCTTCTATGGCTACTACCGCAACATCAAACTTGGTAGGCAAAGATCTAAGAACCTTCTCAATCATTGTTCGTTCGTTAATATCTTCACCACAGATTTTTAACTGATTGAAGATAAAAATGACCCTATTCATGAAGGAATCAATGTCCTCAGTCTCCTTCATCTACAGACTTTCAAAATATCTCCTAGTATTATGCAATTTAACAATATTAACTTTGGCCATACCTTGATAGCTTGTTGTCAAAGTTTCCTATGCTTCCTTTGTTGAAGAATTTATCATTATCTTCTGTAACACTGCTAGGTCCACTCCCTTTTGGATAAGAAGCAATGCTTGTGCATTATTCCTCTTTTATTTCTTCCATTTCTCTCTGCAAACCCAAACTTGACATGATCCCATACATCATGTGCTTTTAGCATAGTCTCCATTTTAATAGCCCACACATCATAATCTTTCCCAGTGAAAGATGGAAGTTGTGGCTGAAAATTTGATGTGGCCATCTTGCTTCAAAAAAAAATTCTCTGATAAAAACCTTAAATATCTCTTCTTTATGAAGGCTTTGCTAAGCTCCTTTAAAAAAATCCCTTTTAGTTTGTTTTTTATAAAAGTTTAGAAAAGCCCTTTGATTATATATATATATATATATATATATATATATATATATATATATATATATAAAGAATCTTTATAAAAAAACCTTTATATAAAAAAAAATATTAAAAATATACTTATGATAAATCCCTTAAAAGTCTCAAATGCTCCCTTAGATTCTCAAATGCTCCTTTAAGAACCATATTATGATTCCTTATGTTGTGAAAACTTAAAAAAACCTTTTAAAATTCACGTGGGTTATCAAAACCTTTCTAAATCACAAGGTAAGCATTCCTATGTAAAACAAATGCATACTCCTTTCTTAAAAAACGAATGCAAGCTTGACCCGTCGTGCATTGACTGCTCACGGTGGTCAGCCGTTAAACAGAAAACACAATTCTACACCCTCCGACGCGATTAAACCATGGATTAAACCCCTATTTTTGGTGAATCGTAAGTTTCACGAAACTGCCGCAGTTTTTCCAAGGAGAAGTTGCAGACCTCCGTGATTTCTTCATTGAAAACGTATGGACCTCCGCGATAAATATTTTTTTTTTTTACAGCCTTCTGCTCTTGGCCTTCTTCTCTAGAGCTGCACACCCATGGATCTTTTGATCCTTCGTTAGCTCAGATACCAATTTGTTGGATAGGCAGAGGATTCAAACACACAAATAACACAAGTATTTGACACACGAAACAATGAGCTGCGACCCTTCAATTAATATTCAATCATGCTAAATCACAATCTGAATACAATGAACCCGGTGAAGGGTATTTAACCTAAATTGACATGCACACACTCTCACATAACTCAACTTGATCAACTCTCACTTAACTCACTCTCTAACTCACTCACCAAATATATCTATCACTCAAATCAACTAACTCACTTAATTGATTGTCTAACTCTGCATACGGGAGGTATTTACATATTTTAACACTCCCCCTTAATTACGACCGCTATACTAAAACATTAACTCATGACAACTCAAACATGCCTACTGGTCTATGTATCAGCTAGGTTTACAACACCCAAGTTTCTTTTATGAAACTCAAACAAATCTACTTCTAATGGCTTTGTAAAGATATCAACCAATTGATCACTCGATTTACAAGGCTTCAAGTGAACTTCTCCATTGCTCACAAGTTCACGAATAAAGTGATATCTAGTATCAATATGCTTGCTCTTTTGATGAAACACACTATTCTTGGATAGTGCAATCGCTGGTGTGTTGTCACAGTATATCGTTGTTGATCCTTGTTGTTGTTTCTTGAGTCCATCCAATACTCTTCTTAACCATACTGCTTGACATGCTCATAAATTTGCTGCTACATATTCTGCTTCTGTTGATGCTAGTGTCACAATGGGCTACTTCCTAGATGCCCATGCTATCACTCCTGAACCAAGATGAAACACATAACTAGATGTGCTCTTTCGATCATTCAAACTTCCTACAAAATTACTATCTGTGTATCCAATCAATTATTTCTTTTTTGTACTTGCATACATTATGCCATAATCTCTAGTTCCTGCTATGTATCTTAGAATTACTTTTCCAACACTCCAATGTGTGTCTTTTGGAGTCTCTATAAATCTGGAAATCAAACTTACTCCCTGCATAATATCTGGTCTTGTAGCTGTGAGATACATGAGGCTTCCTACCAATCTTTTGAATAGAGTTGGATTAGCATCTGCTCCTTCATCATCCTTACTTAAATTTGTACCTGTTGCAACTAGTGTAGTTTCAGGCTTGCAGTTATCCATCCTAAATCTTTTCAACAAATCTCTAGCATAATTATTTTGGCAAATAAAAATTCCTTTTTCAGATTTCTCAACTTCAATGACAAGAAAATATTTCATGAGACCAATATCTGTCATCTCGATTTCTTTCATCATGGATACTTTAAATTCATCTAGTTCAAGATCACCTGTAAAAATCATATCAACAACATATAGGCAAACAATCAAAAAATTTCCATGCTCATTTACCTTTTTGTATAAGGTAGGCCCAATGTTGCTTCTGCAAAATCCATTCTTAATGATGTAACTGTCGATTATGCTATACCATGCTCTAGGTGCTTGCTTCAGTCCATAGAGTGCTTTCTTCAACCTGTAAACTTTATCTTCTTTACCTTCAATTTCATATCCTAGAGGCTGCTGCACATAAATTTATTCTTCTAGAATTCCATTCAAGAAGGCTGATTTGAAATCCATCTGATATACTTTCCACTTGTTCTGAGCTACTGTCGCTAGAACTACTCTTACAATATCCAATCTGGCTACCGAAGAAAATTTTTCCCCAAAGTCTATTCCTGGTTGCTACGAGAATCCTTTTGCTACAAGTCTTGTTTTAAATCTATCAATCTCACCTTTCTCATTCACCTTTTTCTTGTACACCCACTTCACACTAATGATATTTTTATCGTTTGGTAAATCTACCAAATCCCATGTATCATTATTTTAAATTGAATTCATCTCTTCATCCATGGCTTGCACCCAATTTTCATCTCTGATTGCTTCTTCAAATGAAGAAGGTTGGAATGCCAATAATGCAAAATTTTAAATAACATCCAAATCATCATAAATATCTTTCAAACTTCTCATATTTTTCTTACCATTGCTTGATTGATTACCTGATTCGCTGCTTGGAGAGTTATGGTCTGTTGATCTACTTGAAGATCCATGTTGCTCTGAAAATCTTGGAGTACGTGCTAATGTGACTTTGTTTGGTCTCTGCGCTTTTGATTCTTGTTGCTCCTTTCCTGCTACATCGTCCTCCTCCACCAATGGTGCTTGTGCATCGCTTGGTTTGTCTACAGTCCCATTCCATGACTCTTGTTCTTTGAACACAACATCTCTGCTAATGATTGTCTTCTTGGTGACAGGGTTATACAATTTGTAAGCTTTTGATTGCTCACTATAACCAATAAATATTCATTTTTCACTTTGATCATCTAGTTTTCCTCTTATTTTCCTAGGCACATGTGCATAGGCTACACATCCAAAAACTATGAAATGAGATACAATGCATGACATACCTGACCATGCTTCTTCTAGAACTCTGTCCATCACACTCTTTATAGGAGATCTGTTTATCACATAAACAACACATGTAACTGCTTCTGCCCAATAATCATTAGACAAATGTCTTTCTTTCAACATGCTCCTTGTCATGTTCATGATTATTCTATTCTTTCTCTCTGCTACACCATTATGCTGCAGTGTGTATCTGGTTGTAAACTATCTCCTAATTCCATGTTGTTTGTAGTACTCATGGAATGCCTTCGAATCATATTCTCCACCACGATCTGATCTTAATACCTTGATCTGTCGATCACTTTGGTTCTCCACTAAGGCTTTGAACTCTTTGAACTTTGCAAAAGTTTAAGACTTCTACTTCAGGAAGTAAACCCAATTATTCCTACTATATTCATCAATAAAAGTGAGGAAGTAACAACTTCCACCAATCGAATATGTCCTCATAGGTCCACACAAGTCTGTATGCACCAACTCCAGTGGTTTCTTTCTCTGTAAGAAATTCCTTTCGGAAAAATTTCATGTTGTTGCTTTGCTAAGATGCAACACTCACAAGTGCTTGTAGGTTCTTTGATGGGAGGTAAACCTCTGACCATCTGTTTCTGCTGCAATAATATTAAACCTGAAAAATTCAAGTGTCCAAACCGAAAGTTCCATAAGCAGTAATCATTAGACCATGCAGTTGTAAAAGAAATAACATGATTGTTGTAGTTCATAAATTAGAGGAAATAGTATGTTCCTCGTCATCTACACCTTTGAAATCAGTTGCTTGCTTGGGGATTTGTTGTAAATAACACATTGTTGCCCCTGAAAGATAACTTTGTATCCTTTTTGCATCAATTGACCAACACTTATCAAATTGTGTTTGAGTCCAGGGACATAATATAGCTCTTATATGGTCTTTGGCTACCCCTGCTTGGTCACAATGTTGACCACTCCTTTTCCATCTACATCCACAGTCTTGTTAGTCCCCAACTTTACCTCTGTCTTCATAGATTCATCCAAATTTGCAACCAAATTCTTATTTCATATCATGTGGTTACTGCAACCACTATCTAATAGCTAGACCTTATTAGACGGTTCATGCATGGTGTTGCATGCTAGGAACATGGAGTTATTATTGTATGTACTAACATTAGCTCTATGATTTCCTTGATCAACTATCTTCTTCATATAATCATGAGCATAATGACCAGATTTATTGCAATAATAAAATTTCACCTTTTATTTGTCAAACCTTTGGTTTTTGTGAAAGCTTATGTTGTTGCTGATTCCACTTTGATGCTCATGCTCTTCTCGGCCATCTCTCTGACCACCATAGATGTCGCCTCATCCTCTGCATCTCGGTTGACCTCTGCCTTGACCTGTTGAAATATAAACTTGATTTTTGAAGGTACTTTCTAAAGTGGAATCCTTATTTCTGTCTATCCTTGGCTCATGCGATAGAAGGGATCCCATCAACTCATCAACTATCAGTTGTGCCAAATCCTTTACTTCTCTATGGCTGCTACCACAACATCAAACTTGGTAGAAAAATATCTAAGAACCTTCTCAATCATTGTTCGATCTTTAATATCTTCACCATAGATTTTAAATTGATTGACGATAGCCATGACCCTATCCATGAAGGAATCAAATTCCTCTGTCTCCTTCATCTACAGACTTTCAAAATCTCTCATGGTATTCTTCAATTTAACAATATTAACTTTGGCCATACCATCATAGCTTTTTGCCAAACTTTCCCATGCTTCCTTTGCTGAAGAAGTTATCATTATCTTCTAGAACACTGCTCGATCCACTCCTTGTCGTATAAGAAGCAATGCTTGTGCATTCTTCCTCTTTTCTTTCTTCCATTACTCCTTGTCTGCATTACTGAGGGCTCGTTCTTCTGCGTCGTTTTGAAGTTTTGCAAACCCAAACTTGACATTATCCCATACATCGTGCACTTTTAGCATAGTCTCCATTTTAATAGCCCATACATCATAATATTTCCCAGTGAAAGACGGAAGTTGTGGCTGAAAATTTGATCTGGCCATATTCCTTCAAAAAAACTTTCTCTGATCAAAACCCTAAATTTCTCTTCTTTATGAAGGTTTTTCTAAGCTCCTTTAAAAAAAATCCCCTTAATTTACCCTTTAATTAATTATATATATATATATAAAGAATATTTATAAAAAAACCTTTATATAAAAAAAATATTAAAAAAATACTTATGAATAAATCCCTTGAAAGTCTCAAATGCTCCCTTAAATTTTCAAATGCTCCTTTAAGAACCGTATTATGATTCCTTATGTTGTGAAAAATTAAAAAATCCTTTTAAAATTCATGTGGGTTATCAAAACCTTTCTAAATCACAAGGTAAGCATTCCTATGTAAAAAAAAATACGTACTCCTTTTTTTTTTAAATGAACACACGCTTGACCTGACGTGCGTTGACTGCTCACGGTTGTCTGCCGTTAAATAGAAAACACGATTCCACACCGTCCGTCATGAATAAACCGCGGATTAAACCCCGATTTTAGGTGAGTCGTAAGTTTCACGAAACTACCTTAGTTTTTCCAAGGAGAAGTTACGGACCTCCATGATTTCTTCACTGAAAACGTGCAGACCTCCACGATATTTTTTTTTTTTTAATTTTCACAGCCTTCTTCTCTTGGCCTTCTTCTCTGGATCTACTCACCCACGGATCTTCCGATCCTTCGTCAACTCTGATACCAATTTGTTGGATAGGCAGAGGATTCAAACACACAAATAACACAAGTATTTCACACACGAAACAATGAGTTGTGGCTCTTCAATTAATATTCAATCACTCTAAATCACAATCTGAATACAATGAACCTGATGAAGGGTATTTAACCTAAATTGACATGCACACACTCTCACATAACTCAACTTGACCAAATCTCACTTAACTCACTCTCTAACTCACTCACCAAATATATCTATCACTCAACTCAACTAACTCACTTAACTGATTGTCCAACTCTACATGCGAGAGGTATTTACATATTTTAAAACTCCCCCTTAATTACGACCGCTATACTAAAACATTAACTCATGACAACTCAAACATGCCTGTTGGTCTGTGTCTCAGCTAGGGTTAAAACACCCAAGTTTCTTTTGTGAAACTTAAACAAATCTACCGCTAATGGCTTTGTAAATATATCGGCCAGTTGATCACTCGATTTACAAGGCTTCAAGTGAACTTCTCCATTGCTCACAAGTTCTCGAATAAAGTGATATCTAGTATCAATATGATTTCTCTTTTGATGAAGCATGTTATTCTTGGATAGTGCAATCGTTGATGTTCTGTCACAGTATATCGTTGTTGCTCCTTGTTGTTGCCGCTTGAGTCCATCCAATACGCTTCTTAACCATATTGCTTGACATGTTGTTGAAGTTGCTACTACATATTCTGCTTCTACTGATGATAGTGTCACAATGGGTTGCTTCTTAGATGCCCATGCTATCACTCTTGAACCAAGATGAAACACATAACCAATGTGCTCTTCCGATCATCCAAAATTCCTGCAAAATCAATATTTGTGTGTCCAATAAATTCTTTCTTTTTTGTACTTGCATACATTATGCCATAATCTCTAGTTCCTGCCATGTATCTCAGAATTATTTTTCTAACACTCCAATGTGTGTCTTTTTGGATTCTCCATAAATGTGGAAATCTAACTTACTCCCTGCATAATATCTAGTCTTGTAGCTGTGAGATACATTAGGCTGCCAACCAATCTTTTGAATAGAGTTGGATTGACATATTCTATTTCATCATCCTTACTTAACTTTGTACCTGTTGCAACTGGTGTAGGTACAGATTTGTAATTATCCATCCTAAATCTTTTTAACAAATCTCTAGAATACTTATTTTGGAAAATAAAAATTCTTTTTTCAGATTGCTCAACTTCAATGCCAAGAAAATATTTCATGAGACCAAGATCTATCATCTCAAATTATTTCATCATGACTACTTTAAATTCATCTAGTTCAAGGTCACCTGTAAAAATCATATCATCAACATATAGGAAAACAGTCAAAATCTATCCATGCTCATTTACCTTTGTGTATAAGGTAGGCTCAATGCTACTTCTGCAAAATCCATTCTTAATCATGTAACTGTCGATTATGCTATACCATGCTCTAGGTTCTTGCTTCAGTCCATAGAGTGCTTTCTTCAACCTGTAAACTTTATCTTCTTTACCTTCAACTTCATATCCTGGAGGCTGCTGCATATAAATTTCTTCTTCTAGAATTCCATTCAAGAAGGCTGATTTTACATCCATCTGATATACTTTCCACTTGTTCTGAGCTGTTGTCACTAGAACTGCTCTTACAGTATCCAATTTTGCTACTGGAGAAATTTTTTCCCCAAAGTCTATTCCCGGTTGCTGCGAGAATCCTTTTGCTACAAGTCTTACTTTAAATCTGTCAAACTCACCTTTCTCATTCACCTTTGTCTTCTACACCCAATTCACACCAATGAGATTTTTATCATTTGGTAAATCTACCAAATCCCATGTATCATTCTTTTCAATTGAATTCATCTCTTTATCCATGGCTTGCACCCAATTTTCATCTATGATTGCTTCTTCAAACGAAGAAGGTTGGAATGCCAATAATGAAAATTTTGAGCTAACATCCAAATCATCATAAATATATTTCAAACTTCTCATGTTTTTCTTCCCATTTCTTGATTCATTACCTGATTTTCTACTTGGAGAGTTATGGTCTATTGATCTACTTGAAGATCCATGCTGCTCTAAAAATCTTGGAGTCCTTGCTCGTGTGACTCTGTTTGATGTATGCACTCTTGATTCTTGCTGCTCCTTTTCTGATACATCATCCTCCTCCATCAATCATGCTTTTGCATTGGTTGGTTTGTCTACAGTCCCATTCCATGACTCTTGTTCTTTGAACACAACATATATGCTAATGATTGTCTTCTTGATGACAGGTTTATACAATTTGTAAGCTTTTGATTGCTCACTATAACTAGTAAAAATGCATTTTTCACTTTGATCATCTAATTTTCCTCTTATTTTCTTAGGCACATGTGCATAGGCTACACATTCAAAACCTTTGAAATGAGATACATTTCATGACATACCTGGCCATGCTTCTTCTGGAACATTGTTCATCACACTCTTTGTAGGAGATCTGTTTATCACATAAACAACACATGCAACTGCTTCTACCCAATAATCATTAGACAAGTGTCTTGCTTTCAACATGCTCCTTGTCATGGTCATCATTGTTCTGTCCTTTCTCTCTGGTACACCATTCTTCTTCGGTGTGTATCTGGTTGTAAATTGTCTTCTGATTCCATGTTGTTTGCAGTACTCATGGAATGCCTTCGAATCATATTATCCACCACGATTTGATCTCAATACCTTGATCTGTCAATCACTTTGGTTCTCCACTAAGACTTTGAACTCTTTGAACTTTGTAAAAGTTTCAGACTTCTACTTCAGGAAGTAAACCTAAGTCTTCCTGCTATAGTCATCAATAAAATTAAGGAACAACTTCCACCAATCGAATGTGTCCTCATAGGTCCACACAAGTCTGTATGCACCAACTCAAGTGGTTTCTTTGCTCTATAAGAAACTTCTTTCGGAAAACTTTCACGGTGTTGCTTTGCCAAGTTGCAACACTCACAAGTGCTTGCAGGTTCTTTGATGGTAGGTAAACCTCTGACCATCTATTTCTGCTGCAATAATCTTAAACCAGAAAAATTCCAGTGTCCAAACCAAAATTTCTATAACCAGTAATCATTATACCATGCAACTGTAAAAGAACTAACCTGATCGTTTTAGTTCATAATTAGAGGAAAGATTATTCATCATCATATACACCTTTGAAATCAACTGCTTTCTTGGGGATTTGTTGTAAATAACACACTATTGCCCCTGAAAGATAATTTTGTATTCTTTCTACGTCAATTGACCAACACTTATCAAATTGTGTTTGAGTCCAGGGACATAATATACCTCTAATATGGTCTTTGTCTCCACCTTCTTGGTCACAATGTTGACCACTCCTTTTCCATCTACATCCACAATCTTGTCAGTCCCCAACTTTACCTCTGTCTTCACAGATTCCTCCAAATTTGCAACCAAATTATTGTTGCTTGTTATGTGGTTACTATAACCACTATCTAATAGCCATACCTTATCAGACAGTTCATGCATGGTGTTGCATTCTAGGAACATGGAGTTAGTATTATCTCTACTAACATTAGCTCTCTGATTTCCTTGATCAACTATCTTCTTCCTACAATCACAAGCATAATGACCAAATTTATTGCAATAATAACATTTCACCTTTGATCTGTAAAACATTTGATTTTTGTGAAACCTTTGATTTATCTGCTACAACTTCCACTTTGATTTTCATGCTCTTCTCGGCCATCTCTCTGACCACCATAGCTGCCACCTCATCCTCTGCCTCTCAATCGACCTCTTGAAATATAAACTTGAATTTTGAAGGTATTTTCTAAAGTGGAATCATTATTTCTGTCTCTCCTTGCCTCATGCGATAGAAGGGATCCCATCAACTATTAGTTGTGCCAAATCCGTCGCTTCTTCTATGGATGCTACCACAACATCAAACTTGGTAGACAAAGATCTAAGAACCTTCTCAATCACTATTCGATCTTTAATATCTTCACCATGTATTTTTAACTCATTAATGAAAGACATAACCCTATTCATGAAGGAATCAATGTCCTTTGTCTCCTTTATCTGCAGACTTTCAAAATCTCCACTAGTATTCTACAATTTAACAATATTAAGTTTGGCCATACCTTGATAGCTTGTCACCAAAGTTTCCCATGCTTCCTTTGCTAAAGAAGTTATCATTATCTTCTGGAACATTGCTCGGTCCACTCCTTGCTGGATAAGAAGCAATGCTTGTGCATTTTTCTTCTTGTTTTTCTTCCATTTCTCCTTGTCTGCATTACTGAGGGCTCGTTCTTTTGTGTAGTTCTGAGGTTCTGCAAACCCAAACTTGACATGATCCCATACACCATGCGTTTTTAGCATAGTATCCATTTTAATAGCCCACACATCATAATATTTCCCAGTGAAAGACGCTAGTTGTGGCTAAAAATTTGATGTGGCCATCTTGTTTCAAAAAAAAATTCTCTGATAAAAACCCTAAATTTCTCTTCTTTATGAAGGCTTTGCTAAGCTCCTTTAAAAAAATCCCTTTTATTTTGTTTTTATAAAATTTTATAAAAAACCTTTGATTAATTTGTTTTTATATATATAAAGAATCTTTATAAAAAAAATCTTTAAAAAATACTTATGAATAAAGCCCTTGAAAGTCTCAAATGCTCCCTTAAATTCTAAAATTCTCCTTTAAGAACCATATTATGATTCCTTATGTTGTGAAAACTTAAAAAATCCTTTTAAAATTCACGTGTGTTATCAAAACCTTTCTAAATCACAAGGTAAGCATTCTCATGTAAAAAAAATAAGTACTCCTTTTTAAAAATACGAACGCAAGCTTGACCTGTCGTGCGTTGACTGCTCAGGGTTTTTCACCATTAAACAGAAAACACGATTCTGCACCCTCCCATGCAAATAAACCGCGGATTAAACCCCGATTTTTGGTGAATCATAAGTTTCTGGCTATACAGTTTGCAGGGAAAAGTTATAGGACTCTGATTAATTAATATATATATATATATATATATATATATATATATATATATATATATATATATATATATATATATATATCACACACGAAACAATGAGTTGTGGCTCTTCAATTAATCTTCAATCACTCTAAATCACAATCTGAATACAATGAACCTGGTGAAGGGTATTTAACCTAAATTGACATGCACACACTCTCACATAACTCAACTTGATAAACTCTCACTTAACTCACACTCTAATTGACTTACCAAATATATCTATCACTCAACTCAAATAACTCACTTAAGTGATTGTCTAACTCTACATGCGAGGGGTATTTACATATTTTAACACCCCCTCTTAATTACGACCGCTATACTAAAACATTAACTCAATACAACTCAAACATGCCTGATGGTCTATGTCTTAGCTAGGCTTACAACACCCAAGTTTCCTTTGTGAAACTCAAAAAAATATACTGCTATTGGCTATGTAAAGATATCAGCCAATTGATCACAAGATTTACAAGGCTTCAAGTGAACTTCTCCATTGCTCACAAGTTCTCGAATAAAGTGATATCTGGTATCAATACTCTTTCTCTTTTGATGAAACGCACTATTATTGGATATTGAAATCATTGATGTGTTGTCACAGTATGTCACTATTGATCCTTGTTGTTACTGCTTGAGTCCATAAAATACTCTTCTTAACCATACTGCTTGACATGTTGCTGAAGTTGCTGCTACATATTCTGCTTTTACTGATGATAGTGTCATAATGGGAAGATTCAAGGATTCTCATGCTATCATTCCTGAACCAAGATGAAACACATAACCAAATGTGCTCTTCTGATCATCCAAACTTCCTGCAAAATCATTATCTGTGTATCCAATCAATTCATTCTATTCTGTACTTGCATACATTATTCCATAATCTCTAGTTCCTGCTATGTATCTTAGAATTATTTTTCCAACACTCCAATGTGTGTCTTTTGGAGTCGCATTAAATCTGGAAATCAAACTTACTCCCTATATAAAATATGGTCTTGTAGCTGTGAGATACATGAGGCTGTCATCCAATATTTTGAATAGAGTTGGATTGACATCTGCTCCTTCATCATCCTTACTTAACTTTGTACCTGTTGCAACTTGTGTAGGTACAGGTTTGCAATTATCCATCCTAAATATTTTCAAAAAATCTCTAGCATACTTATTTTGGCAAATAAAAATTCCTTTTTCAGATTGCTCAACTTCAATGCCAAGAAAATATTTCATGAGACCAAGATCTGTCATCTCAAATTTTTTCATCATGGCTGCTTTAAATTCGTCTAGTTTAAGATCACCTGTAAAAATCATATCATCAACATATAGGTAAAAAATAAAAATCTATCCATGCTCATTTACCTTTGTGTATAAGGTAGGCTCAATGTTGCTTCTGTAAAATTCATTCTTAATCATGTAACTATCGATTCTGCTATACCATGCTCTAGGTGCTCGCTTCAGTCCATAGAGTGCTTTCTTCAACCTGTAAACTTTATCTTATTTACCTTCAACTTCATATCCTAGAGGCTATTGCACGTAAATTTATTCTTCTATAATTCCATTCAAGAAGGTTGATTTGACATCCATATGATATACTTTCCACTTGTTCTGAGATGTTGTCACTAGAACTACTCTTACAGTATCCAATCTGGCTACCAGAGAAAATGTTTCCCCAAAGACTATTCCTGGTTGCTGCGAGAATCCTTTTGCTACAAGTATTGCTTTAAATTTTTCAATATCACCTTTCTCATTCACCTTTATATTGTAGACCCACTTCACATGGTCAATGAGATTTTTATCGTTTGGTAAATCTACCAAATCCCATGTATCATTCTTTTCAATTGAATTCATCTCTTCATCCATGACTTGCACCCAATTTTCATCTCTGATTTCTTCTTCAAACGAAGAAGGTTGGAATGCCAATAATGAAAAATTTTAAATAACATCCAAATCATCATAAATATATTTCAGAATTCGCATATTTTTCTTACCATTGCTTGATTCATTACCTGATTCGCTGCTTGGAGAGTTTTGGTCTGTTGATCTACTTGAAGATCCATGTTGCTCTAAAAATCTTGGAGTCCTTGCTTGTGTGAATCTATTTGGTATCTGCTCTCTTGATTCTTGCTACTCTTTTTCTGCTACATCCTCCTCCTCCATCAATGGTGCTTGTGCATCGGTTGGTTTTTCTACAATCTCTCTCTTCTCCTTCTCTTCTCTCCCCCCAATACATCTGAGGAATACAAATTATATACATTATAATGCGCCTCTTCGGTTCCTCTGTGAGGACCATTTTAGTAAATCAAAATCCTAATTACAATAATTCGACTAACTGAAACATGACAGATGGACTAACTGAACTATTCGACTTCTACAACTCTGACTAATCTAAATGATACAGTCAGCTGAGGTATTGACAACTAGTTGTTACAATTTAGATGAATTCAAACCCTCCTAGCCACAACATGTGGACAAGACCTCCTACATTGCTGGCTAGTACCTAATGCCCCTGCATCAGACTCCCGAGGGAAATTTTCTTCATGGGCTCTTGTCCATGAGCTCTTCCACTGATCTACCTATTCTCTGCAACATTCCTTCATTCATCCAAGTGGCATCTTCCTCTAGCTTTTCCTTCCATTTGATCAAGTACTGGAAGTACTCTTGTCCTCTGGTCTTCCTGAACACTCTTTTGTCCAATATTTTCTCTGGTTGCAATGGTTTCACTGGAGGTAGCTGCTCTTTCCACTCAACTTGTCCCTTATCTGTTGATCTTTCTTCTGCACCATCATCTTCATACTTGTACAAATCTGCAACATTAAAAATGGGAGATATTCCAACATTGGGAGGTAATTCAATCTCGTAAGCATTTGCATAAAACTTTCTAAGTATCTTGCATGGCCCAATCTTTTTGAACTTCAGTTTATTGTACTGCTTCTTTGGGATTCTCTCCCTTCTCAATTATGCCAAAACTAGATCTCCTACTTCAAAATGAACTTATTTTCTGCTCAAGTCTGCTCTGCCCTTGTATTTGATGTTTTTGCCTTGTAGTTGTTGTTTCACTTGTTCATGTATGGCCTGGATCTTTGAAGCAAATTCCTCACCATCAGCACTTCTCAGTTCTACCTTTCCCAAGTTTCTTAACTCTGATATTCCTCTGGAGTGCATTCCATAAAAAATATGGAATGGACTCTGCCCTGTGCTTCTGTTCGGTGAGTCATTAAATGCATATTCTGCCTGGGGAAAAATATGGTCCCACTGCTTGGGATGCTCTCCTGCAAGACTTCTCAACAAATTTCCCAGACTCCTATTCACTACCTCAGTTTGTCCATCAGTATGGGGATGATAAGTTGAGCTGAAACTCAGTTTGGTGCCAAGTTTCTTCCACAGTGTCTTCCAAAAAAGATCCACAAATCTGGTGTCTTTGTCTGAAACAATACTCTTTGGCAACCCATGCAATCTAACAACTTCTTTGAAAAACAAGTTAGCAACATGGGTGGCATCACTGGTTTTATAGCATGGAATAAAATGTGCCATTTTGGAGAATCTGTCCATCACAACAAAGACTACATCATTCCCTCTCTGATTCTTGGGCAATCCTAGAACAAAATCCATACTCACCATGTCCCAAGGCCTGTCTGGAATAGGCAAGGGAGTGTACGATCCTGCATTCTGGCTCCTTCCTTTAGCATATTGACAGATTTTGCAATTCTTCACAAACTTGTCCACTTCTGTTCTCATCCTGGGCCAGTAATAGAAGTGACTCAGCTGCTCATAGGTTTTATTAGTACCAAAGTTTCCAGCAAGTCCAGCACTATGCTTCTCTTTGATCAAATTTTCTCTCATGGAACATTTTGGTACACACAGTTGGTTTCTTCTGAATAATAAGTCCTCCTGCAAGAAATAATCTAGCCACTGGCTTCTATCTATTAAAACAGGGTTACAACATGCCTCAAATGCTTCCTTAAAATTTGAATTTGTTTTATACAATTCTTTGAGAAAATAAAACCCTACAACTTCAAAATTAGTTTCTTGAACAAGCATGTTCCTCCTACTCAAAGCATCAACTACTCTATTTGCTTGGCCACTTATATTTTTCAAAACAAAATTAAAACCTTGGAGATACTCAACCCATTTGGCATGTTTATGCTTCAACTTGGGATGTTGTACAATATACTTCAAAGCATGATTGTCAGAGTATAATACAAATTCCTTGGATATCAAATAATGTCTCCACTTTTTCAGTGCCTGAACAATTGCATAGAATTCCTTCTCACAAGAGGAATAATTTCTCCTGGTGTCATTTAGCTGATCAATGAAATAGGCTACAGGCCTATCATCCTGACTCAACACAACTCTAATGGCTTCCCCACTGGCATCACACTTCACTTGAAATGGTTTAGTAAAATCGGGCAGAATCAAAACAGGCTTCTCAGTTATCTTTTTCTTCAAAAGTTTAAAGTTTCTTTCTGCTTTAGCAGTCCAATTAAATGGTTGTTTTCTCTTATTTATTGTCTCAATTATGGGTGCATTGATCTTACTAAATTTTCTTATAAACTTTCTGTAAAAACTAGCAAGTCCATGGAAACTTCTTACCTCAAAAACATTCTTGGGTGAAGGCAACTCCACAATTTCCTTAACCTTTTCTGGGTCCATATTCAATCCTTCAACAGAAACAAAAAATCCCAAATACAACAACTCTTCTTTCATGAATGAGCATTTCTTTAAATTTATCAGCAGTTTCTCTTGGTGCAACTTTTTCAAGAGATTATTAATATGCCTTAAATGTTCTTCTTTAGTTCTGTTGAAAACTAATATATCATCCAGATACACTATCACAAATTTACCAATGAATTCTTTCAATACTTCATTCATACGTCTCATGGAAGTTCTAGGTGCATTTGAAAACCCAAAAGGCATTACCATCTATTCATACAATCCTTAATTTGTTTTAAAGGAAGTTTTCCACTCATCACCCTCTCTTATTCTAATTTAATGGTATCCACTTTTTAAATCTATCTTTGAAAAATATTTAGCACCACTCAAACAGTCCATTAAATCCTCAACTCTGGGCGAAGGGAATCTGTACCTGATTGTGATCTTATTGATTGCTCTGGAATCAATACACATTCTCTAGCCTCCATCTTTCTTTGGGCTCAATACTGCTGGTACTGCACATGGACTCAAACTTTCTCTAATCAGCCCCTTGTCCACCAATTCCTGTACTTGTCTCATGATTTCCTCATTTTCTTTGGGAGTCATTCTGTAGGCTGCCTTATTTGGCAAATTTGAACCATGGATAAAATCTATCTGATGGCTGATCTTTCTCACAGGTGGAAACTCATCAGGTAAATCATCCACAATAATGTCACAATAATCATCTAACATCTCTTGGACTTCTACTGGAAAATCATAAATCTTTGTAGAAGTAAGAAGTACCTTAGGTTTGCAAACTAAAGCAAAACTTACCTCTTCTTCTTCTATCTGCTGCAAATATTCCTTTCTGCTAAGCAACAAGGTCTTTGGATCAATCACTCTGTTGGATGGCTCTCCTTCTTCCATGGGTATCAATGTATGATGTACCCCATCCATGAAGAAATTGTAAGTGTTCTTATTGCCATCATGCCCTGCTGCTCTGTAAAACTGCCAAGGTCTACCCAGCAGTATATGACACACATCCATGGGCATTACATCACACAGGACCTTATCTTTGTATTTTCCCATTTGCAGCTCTATCTCACACTGTTTTTTTACAACCAGCTAGTGCCCTTTGTGCATCCAGGACACCCTATACGGAGTTGGATGCTCCCTTGTCTTCAAATTCAACTTCTCTATCACCTCAGTGGAAACCAGATTGTCTGTGCTGCCACTGTCAATGACTAGCTGGCAGCATTTCCCTTGGACTTTGCATATGCTCCTAAACAAAGTCTTCCTTTGTGTAGGATCAGTGGCCTCTTTGGTTTGCTTCAACAGGACCTTGTTAACCACCAAGGACTCTCCCCTTTCTGGTAGAATTTCTTCTTCAATTTCTGCCTCTTCTCCAGCCTGGGCAACAACAACATTTCTTGGACCAGCACCCACATTCTCTGGACACTCATAATGCTTATGTCCCACTTGCTGACATCTATAACACCTCAACTCTCTACCTCTTCCTCTTCCTCCTCTTCCTTTTCCTCTGTAAGAACCCCTTCTGCCCCTTACATCATCCTCTATAGATGCATTCTGAGGTTAGCTACTGTTAGATCCATCCCTGGGTGTAGTAGGCTTTCCTCTACCACCCTGACTTCCCTTTCCACGGAAAGTACCTCTCTTCTTGGCAGACTGTTTCCTCAGGAGTTTCTCCTCTGCTTTCAAGGCCATCTGGTAGGCCACTTCTACTGTCTTAGGAGACAAGAGACCAATCTCATCTTAGATCTCCAGCTTGAGACCATTCACATATCTGGCAGTCTTCTCTGGTGTGTCCTGAATTGCCCAGCTCTTATGCTTACTCTGTAGAATTCCTCTGTGTATTCTTTTACTGTCAGCAACCTCTGTCTCAGGTTCTGCATTTTCCTATACAATGTCAGCTGATAATCACTGGGCAAGAATTTACCTTTTAATTTAGCCATCATTCTATTCTAGCTTTTGATAGGTTTCTTGCCAACTCTCCTCCTTTCTGCCTGCACTCCATCCCACCAAAGTGCAACATGTCCTTTCAGCTTTGTCACTGCAAACTTGACCTTTTTATCTTCACTTATTTCTTTATAGTCGAAGCACTTGTTCATTTCATTAATCCAGTCCACCAGCTCCTCTGGATTCAGTCCCCCTGCATAACTCGACACTTCAATTCTGGGCTTAATTGCAGACCCCAAAACAGTTCCGAGGAGCCTCATGTTAGGAGGAATCTCAACATTTTCTTCCGCTTCTTCTATCTCAGGTTCACTGATGTCTTTAGGATCTCT
Source organism: Pinus albicaulis (assembly GCA_034641835.2). Classification (NCBI taxonomy): domain Eukaryota; kingdom Viridiplantae; phylum Streptophyta; class Pinopsida; order Pinales; family Pinaceae; genus Pinus; species Pinus albicaulis. Next base: position 42,179,903 of record MU968359.1, read on the forward strand.
GGGTTGTCTTCGCTCCATGGCATCCATTCTGGCCTCGACCCTCTGCAACATCCCCAACACCTCTGCATTGGCAACAGGTCTCCTTCTGCCAGCACCTCTACCAACTCGGATTGCCATGTCCGCTCTATGTAAAAACAACTCGGAAACAACAGCTCTGATACCACAAATGATGGAAAAAAAACTGAAAGTCACCCTAAGGAGAGCTGATCTACTATAGTCGCTCGGTCAGCCTTTCCTTAGTTTACCTCCCCGTGGCCTTCTTACCTTTTTCGGAATTTTATTTATCAAATTCGTGGGATTTGATAAATGACATTATCAACGACCTTTGAAATTTAATTTATCTCCTCGAACCTTATGTTAATACCCAACGCTTTTTATCAAACGGATCTGTAATAACCCTTTGGCTCCGGGCCCCACATCTATAATCAACATCCAATCCGAATTTCGCACCGTACCTTGGTTAACATTTGCGCATCTTCCTCATACGACCACCGTCCGATGGCTCCCCTCCAGATCGACGGCGCTCAACAATATCGTGCAACCTCTTATGTCGAACTTTAGCGTGCGATGGCATGCAATGATGGTAGTTTTTGTGGTTCCACCTCTGCCATGTGTCAAATACTCTATGGAATCGCTCGCAATTGGGGAATATTGCTTATCTCCGAAAGGCAGTGCGATATGGGAAATCTGGTTTCGCAATTCCGCTTCCGGTTTGGAATAGTATTAACCAGGGTTCAAGCCGGTTACGCTATCCTCTTATTTATTAACTCACGTCTAATCCTTGGTCAGGGTTCTGGTATCAAACAATTCTGTCTCGGGAATTCTATTGTTTACACAGTGTTCACAACCACAGTTTCTCTACACAGGCCTCTCCTATAGCGAGTTTAATTCAACAGGGTTTGTTCGAATAATCTTGAGAGAAACAATAGACAGAGGGATGCGGAATTGATACAATAGTTCAACTCAGTAATTATACATGCAAAAAGTTCAATCACCTCACAATTAAACAATTTCTTCACAATTAAGGATTCGAAACAACTCTATGGCCAATGTGCACTGAAATTATTTAACTGGAAGAAATTGTGAACACACAGCTTTTTATTGCAGAAATCTCTCTCTTCTCCTTCTCTTCTCTCCCCCCAATACATCCGAGGAATACAAATTATATACATTACAATGCGCCTCTTCGATTCCTCTGTGAAGACCATTATAGAAAATCAAAAGCCTAATTACAATAATTCGACTAACTAAAACATGACAGATGGACTAACTGAACTATTCAACTTCTACAACTCTGACTAATCTAAATGATACAGTCAGCTGAGGTATTGACACCTAGCTGTTACAATTTAGATGAATTCGAACCCTCCTAGCCACAACATGTGGACAAGACCTCCTACATTTATGGCTAGTGTTTAATGCCCCTGCATCACCAGGGACATAATATACCTATGATATGGTCTTTGGCTCCCCCTGTTTGGTCACAATGTTGACCACTCCTTTTCCATCTACATCCACAGTCTTGTTAGTCCCCAACTTTACCTATGTCTTCACAGATTCATCCAAATTTGCAACCAAATTCTTGTTTCCTATCATGTGGTTACTACAACCACTATCTAATAGCCATACCTTATCAGACGGTTCATGCATGGTGTTTCATGCTAGGAACATGGAGTTAGTATTCTTTGTACTAACATTAACTCTCTGATTTCCTTGATCAGCTACCTTCTTCCTACAATCATGAGAATAATGACCAAATTTATTACAATAATAACATTTCACCTTTGATTTGTCAAACCTTTTATTGTTGTGAAAGCTTCTGCTACTGCTGCTTCCACTTTTATTCTCATGCTCTTCTCGACCATCTCTTTGACCACCATAGCTGCCGCCTCATCCTCTACCTCTCGATCAACCTCTGCCTCGACCTCTTGAAATATAAACTTGACTTTTGAAGGAAGTTCTAAAGTGGAATCCTTATTTATGTCTATCCTTGCCTCATGCAATAGAAGGGATCCCATCAACTTATCAACTGTCAGTTGTGCCAAATCCTTCACTTCTTCTGTGGCTGCTATCATAACATCAAACTTGGTAGACAAAGATCTAAGAACATTTTCAATCATTGTTTGATCTTTAATATCTTCACCATATATTTTTAATAGATTAACGACAGACATGACCCTATTCATGAAGGAACCAATGTCCTCTGTCTCTTTCATCTGCAGACTTTCCAAATATCTCCTAGTATTATGCAACTTAACAATATTAACTTTGGCCATACCTTGATAGCTTGTCACCAAAGTTTCCCATGCTTCCTTTGTTGGAAAATTTATCATTATCTTCTGGAACACTGCTCGATCCACTCCCTGTTGGATAAGAAGCAATTCTTGTGCATTCTTCCTCTTATATTTCTTCCATTTCTCCCTGTCTGCATTATTGAGGGCTCATTCTTCTGCATCGTTCTGAGGTTCTACAAACCCAAACTTGACATGATCCCATACATCATGCGCTTTTAGCATAGTCTCCCTTTTAATAACCCACACATCATTGCGCCGAGAGGCGCCTTATATCCCAGTATATAGGGACGTGTAGATGTCAAGTGAGTAATGTAAACTTTAATATGTCAGAGTGTATAGAGATGTGTATATGTAATGTGTGTAGATGTCATGTGAGTAATGTAAAATTTTGATATGTCAGAGTGTAGAGTGTATAGATATGTGTATATGTAATGTGTGTAGATGTCATGTGAGTAATGTAAAATTTTGATATGTCCGAGTGTATAGAGATGTGTAGATGTAATATGAAAAATGTAATGTGAGAAATGTACCACTTTAATACCATGGGCTAAATACCGTGGGCCAAATACCATATTTATAAAAGAGGTATGGTAAATAAATAAAATATAAATAAACCATAGGTATGGTAAATAAATAAAACGTCTTTTTATATTTACTCCATAATCCTATTTATATTTAGGAACACTCAAAAAGTGGTTTTATTTAGGTGAACCCTGAGCTAAATACCATGGGCCGAATTATTATTAGTACCATTCCAAAAATACATTATTAACCCTAATATTATTATTATTAATAATAATTATAATATTCACATTATTAGATTTAATAATATTAATAGCCTATCTCAGGTAACAATAAACATATGAGATGTCGGAGTGTATAGAGATGTGTAGATGTAATGTGAGAAACGTACCACTTTAATACCATGGGCTAAATACGGTGGGCCAAATACCATATTTATAAAAGAGGTATGGTAAATAAATAAAATATAAATAAACCACAGGTATGGTAAATAAATAAAACGTCTTTTTATATTTACTCCATAATCCTATTTATATTTAGGAACACTCAAAAAGTGGTTTTATTTAGGTGAATCCGAGCTAAATACCATGGGACAAATTATTATTAATACCATGCCAATAAAACATTATTAACCCTAATATTTATATTAATATTATTAGATGTGATTAATCCGAAAGATTTTCTATCTATCTACATTATGGATCACAAAAGTCTTAGATCTAACATTAATATTATTATTAATTATAATATTCACATTATTATATTATAATAATAATAATATTAAATTTAATAGATTTGGATCACTTAGGTTGGTATTTGAGTACACTGTATGCATTGCCTATCTCAAGTAACAATAAACATGTAAACGTAAATGTAAAAATAATGTTTAATAGTTAACATTTAAAATTTAATCTAAATAATCTAATGTCGTCCCTAATGAAAAATCACTTCTCTCCCTACATATATAAATTTAATACAAATAAAGTCTCAAATTTTGTTTGTGAGGAAGCATCTTTGTGATTTTGCCAACAGTGAAATAATATTTGTGAGAAAGGATTTCGGGAGTTGTTCAAAAGTGGTAGTAATAATATTTGTGGGAAAGGATTTCAATGTCAACGAACTTATTTGGATTGATTCGGAAAATAATATTTTTGGGAAGGATTTCAGTGTCAACAAGCTGCAATTGATTTTCAGGTTTAATTTCTATTTCTCCTGCATTTTATTTTATTTTAGGAGAGGAAGGAAGGTGTGAGAGGGAGGTAGGAGAGGAATGGGGGGAGAGGAAGGAAGAGAAAGAGTAGGAGAGAGGGAGGGATATAGGAGGGGGAGGGATAGAGAGATGGAGTTGGAGGGTGAGAGAGGGAGGGAAGAAGAAATACATAGAGAGAAAGAAGTGGAGAGAGAGAGGGAGTGACAAGGGAGAAATATAGAGTATCTGTATGTTTGGGGGTGAGATAAAGAGAAAAATAAGGAGAGATGGATGGAATGGGGGGAGAAGGAGAGAGGGAGGGATATAGTAACATAGTTGGAGGGTGAAGAGAGGGAGAAAAAGGGAGATAGAGAGAGAGATAGACATGGGAGAGAAAGGGATAGTGGGGAAGTAAGAGAGAGATAATGTGAGAGAGTGGAGAGAGGGAGGGAAAGAGAGATGGAGTTGGAGGTGGAAGAGAGGGAAGATTATTTCTTGCACTCGATGCATTGATTTCAATGTGGATGGTGATTTATAATCCTATTTGATTTCTTGCACTATATGCATTGATTTTAGTGTAGATGTTGAGAGAGGGAGAGAGAGAGAGAGTATGTGTATGTTTAGGGGTGAGATAAAGAGAAAAATAAGGAGAGATGGAGGGAATGGGGGGAGAAGGAGAGAGGGAGGGATATAGTAACATAGTTGGGGGGTGAAGGGAGGGAGATAGAGAGAGAGATAGACGTGGGAGAGAAAGGGATAGAGGGGAAGGAAGAGAGAGAGGATGTGAGAGATTGGAGAGAGGGAGGGAAAGAGATATGGATTTGGAGGGGGGGGGGGAGAGGGAATATGTTTTCTTGCACTCGATGCGTTGATTTTAGTGTGGATGGTTATTTATAATCCTATTTGATTTCTTGCACTATATGCATTGATATTAGTGTAGATGTTGAGAGAGAGAGTGAGTGGTGGGAAAAGAAAGAGGATTGGAGGGAAAAGATAGAGATAGAGAGAGAGAGAGAGAGAGGATTGGATGGCAAAGAGAGAGAGAGAGAGTAAAATATAGAGGAAGGTAGGAGAGGAAGGACAAGAGAGAGGACATGAGAGAGAGAGGAAAAGAGTGATGGAGGAAGAGAGAAAATTGGAGGGCAAAGAAAAAGAGAGAGAGAGAGAGAGGGAGAGAGAGGAAGGACAAGAGAGAGGAGGAGAGAGGGAGGGATATAGAAGGAGAGATGGAAGGATAGAGAGATGGAGTTGGAGGGGGAGAGAGGGAGGGAAGAAGGAATACATAGAGAGTGAGAAGTGGAGAGAGATGAAGTGACAAGGGAGATATGGAGAGAGTGTGTGTATGTTTTGGGGTGAGATAAAGAAACGAAGAAGGAGATATGGAGAGAAGGGAGGATAGAAGTACAGAGGGAGGTATATAGTAACATAGTTGGAGGGTGAAGAGAGGGATAGATGTGGGAAATAAATGGAGAGAGATGAAGGAAGAGGGAGGATGTGAGAGAGTGGAGAGATGGGGGGAAAGAGAGATGTGGTTCGAGGAGGGGAGATAGGGAAGAAGATTTATTGCACTAGATGAATTGATTTCAGTGTAAATGGTGATTTATAATCCATTTTAATTGTTTTCACTAGATGCAATGATTTTAGTGTAGATGTTGATTTCTAATTATATTTAATTTTTTGCACTAGATGCATTGATTTCAATGCAGATGATTTCCATTCCTATATGATTGCTCTCACTAAATGCATTGATTTCAATGTAGATGGTGATTTCATATGCTATTTGATTTCTTGCACTAGATGCATTAATTTCAGTGTATATGTTGATTTCTAATTATATTTGACTATTTGCACTAGATGCATTGATTTCAATGAGATGATTTATAATCCTATTTGATTGTTTGCACTAAATGAGTTGATTTCATTGTAGATAGTGATTTCTAATCCTATTTTATTTCTTGCACTAGATGAATTGATATCAGTGTAGATGTTGGTTTCTAATCTTATTTTCTTACTTGCACTAGATGCATTGATTTTAGTGTAGATGTTGATTTCTAATCCTATTTGACTACCTACATTATAAGCATTGATTTCAATGTAGATGATGTTTTCTAATCTTATTTGATTGTTTGCATTAGGTGCATTGATTTCAGTGAAGACGTTGATTTCTAATTTGATGTAATTGGATGTACATTGATGGTACATTAATTTTTAAAGTGACTGGATTAACATTGTGCACTGATTTCAGTGTAAGCACACAAAATTATTGACAATGTACATTAATATTTGTGTTATAGTAAATCAACCTATTAATATTGAAGAGCAAGAGAGACAATGTATGATGTTTAGTACAATAGTTCAAGCTAAATATTTAAATAGTTTATGATTTCAACTGTCCTTTTCATATAATCGATATGAAAATATGACAAAACTAACAAGGGTGACAATAAGAATAGTAAAAGAAAATAATTTGAGATTGATCACAATTAAGACTATTTGTAATTGACTGCATTCTTATTGTTTTCATTTTCTATCATTCAACACTATTACATTTTCACTTTGCATTCAAAAAATTTATTAACAATATTTATCATCTAAAAAAACTGAGGTAACTAAGCAAATTTTAAAATTAAAAGTACCAGATAAATATCAAACATATTTAGCATATATAAAATGATTATATTTATATTATCTGTATTTACATATTATTGATAAAATTAATCATATGTTCGATATATTTTCCTTGGCTGCACACGACTGAAACCAGCCTAGATCCATCTTAACTCCGGATCTATCAAGCGCCGAGAGGGATCAAATCTCTCGAGGTGCAAACCTTTCCTCAAGTTTTGCACTCAAAAAAGAGGTTTTCAACTTGATATATTTGATCCCTCTCGGCGCTTGATAGATCCGGAGTTAAGATGGATCTAGGTTGGTAATCTTTCCCAGTGAAAGACAAAAGTTGTGGCTGAAAATTTGATGTGGCCATCTTGCTTCAAAAAAATATTCTATGATAAAAACCTAAACTTCTCTTGTTTATGAAGGCTTTTCTAAGCTCCTTTAAAAAAATCCCTTGTATTTTTTTTTTTATAAAATTTTATAAGAACCCTTTGATTTATATATATATATATATATATATATATATATATATATATATATATATATATATATATATATATATATATATATATATAAAGAATCTTTATAAAAAAAACCTTTATATAAAAAAAATCTTAAAAAAATACTTATGAATAAAGCCCTTGAAAGTCTCAAATGCTCCTTTAAGAACCGTATTATGATACCTTATGTTGTGAAAACTTAAAAAATCCTTTTAAAATTCACGTGGGTTATCAAAACCTTTTTAAATCACAAGGTAAGCATTCCTGTGTAAAAAAAATACATACTCCTTTTTAAAAAAATGAATGCAAGCTTGACTCGTCGTGCATTGACTGCTCACAACTGTCTGCTGTTAAACAGAAAACATGATTCTGCACCCTCTGACGTGAATAAACCGTGGATTAAACCTCGATTTTTGGTGAATCCTAAGTTTCACAAAACTGTCGCAATTTTGCCAAGGAGAATTTGCGGACCTCTACAATTTCTTCATTGAAAACGTGCAGACCTCCACGTTAATTTTTTTTTTAATTTTGACGACCTTCTTCTCTTGGCCTTCTTCTCTAGATCTTCTCGCCAACGGATCTTCTGATCCTTCATCAACTTTGATACCAATTTTTTGGATAGGAAGAGGATTCAAAGTCACAAATAACACAAGTATTTCAAACACGAAACAATGAGTTGCGACTCTTCAATTAATCTCCATTCACTCTAAATCACAATCTGAATACAATGAAACCGGTGAAGGGTATTTAACCTAAATTGACATGCACACACTCTCACATAACTCAAATTGATCAACTCTCACTTAACTCACTCACCAAATATATCTATCACTCAATTCAACTAACTCACTTAACTGATTGTCTAACTCTTCATGCGGGAGGTATTTACATATTTTAACACTCCCCCTTAATTACGACCGCTATACTAAAACATTAACTCATGAAAACTCAAACATGTCTGCTGGTCTATGTCCCAGCAAGGCTTACAACACCCAAGTTTCTTTTTTGAAACTCAAACAAATCTACTGCTAATGGCTTTGTAAAGATATCAGCCAATTGATCACTTGATTTACAAGGATTCAAGTGAAATTCTCCATTGCTCATAAGTTCTTGAATAAAGTGATATCTAGTATCAATATGCTTTCTCTTTTGATGAACACACTATTCTTGGATAGTGCAATTTCTGATGTGTTGTCACAGTATATTGTTGTTGATCCTTGTTGTTGCTGCTTGAGTCCATCCAACACTCTTCTTAACCATACTGCTTGACATGATGTTGAAGTTTCTACTACATATTCTACTTCTGCTTATGATAGTGTCACAATGGGCTGCTTCTTAGATGCCCATGCTATCACTCCTGAACCAAGATGAAACACATAACTGGATGTGCTTTTTCCGATCATCAAAAATTCCTGCAAAATCACTATCTTTGTATCCAATCAATTCTTTCTTTTCTGTACTTGCATGCATTATGCCATAATCTCTAGTTCCTGCTATGTATCTCAGAATTATTTTTCCAACACTCCAATGCGTGTCTTTTGGAGTCTCCATAAATCTGGAAATCAAACTTACTACGTGCATAATATCTAGTCTTGTAGCTGTGAGATACATGAGGTTGTCAACCAATATTTTGAATAGAGTTGGATTGACATCTGCTCCTTCATCATCCTTACTTAACTTTGTACCTGTTGCAACTAGTGTAGGTACAGGTTTGCAATTATCCATCTTGAATATTTTCAAAAAATCTCTAGCATACTTATTTTGGAAAATAAAAATTCCTTTTTTAGATTGCTCAACTTCAATGCCAAGAAAATATTTCATGAGACCAAGATCTGTCATCTCAAATTATTTCATAATGGCTTCTTTAAATTCATCTAGTTCAAGATCACCTGTAAAAATCATATCATCAACATATAGGCAAACAATCAAAAATTTTCCATGCTCATTTACCTTTGTGTATAAGGTAGGCTCAATGTTGCTTCTGAAAAATCCATTCTTAATCATGTAATTGTCGATTCTGCTATACCATGCTCTAGGTGCTTGCTTCAATCCATAGAGCACTTTCTTCAACCTGTAAACTTTATCTTCTTTACCTTCAACTTCATATCCTGGAGGCTACTACACATAAATTTCTTCTTCTATAATTCCATTCAAGAAGGCTGATTTGACATCCATATGATATAATTTCCACTTGTTCTTAGTTGTTGTCGCTAGAACTTCTCTTACAGTATCCAATCTAGCTACCAGAGAAAATGTTTCCCAAAATTGTATACCCGGTTGCTGCAAGAATCGTTTTTCTACAATTCTTGCTTTAAATCTGTCAATCTCACCTTTCTCATTCACCTTTGTCTTCTACACCCACTTCACACCATTGATATTTTTATCATTTGGTAAATCTACCAAATCCCATGTTTTATTCTTTTCAATTGAATTCATCTCTTCATCCATGGCTTGCACCCAATTTTCATCTTTGATTACTTCTTCAAACGAAGAAGGTTGGAATGCCAATAATGCAAAATTTGAACTAACATCCAAATCAACATAAATATCTTTCAAACTTCTCATCTTTTTCTTACCATTTCTTGATTCATTACCTGATTCATTGCTTGGAGAGTTCTGTTCTGTTTATCTACTTTAAAATCCATGCTGCTCTGAAAATCCTAGATTCCTTACTAGTGCGACTATGTTTGGTGTCCGCTCTCTTGATTCTTGCTGCTCCTTTTCTGCTACATCATCCTCTTCCGTCAATGGTGCTTGTGCATCGGTTGGTTTGTCTATAGTCCCATTCCATGACTCTTGTTCTTTGAACACAACATCTCTGCTAATGATTGTCTTCTTGGTGAAAAATTTATACAATTTGTAAGCTTTTGATTGCTCACTATAACTAGTAAAAATGCATTTTTCACTGTGATCATCTAATTTTCCTCTTATTTTCTTAGGCACATGTGCATAGGCTACACCTCCAAAAACTCTGAAATGAGATACACTGCATGACATACCTGACCATGCTTCTTCTAGAACTCCGTCCATCTCACTCTTTGTAGGAGATCTGTTTATCACATAAACAACATGTGCAACTACCTCTGCCCAATACTCATTAGACAAGTGTCTTGCTTTCAACATGTTCCTTGTCATGTTCATGATTATTCTATTCTTTCTCTCTACTACACCAATCTACTGCGGTGTGTATCTGGTTGTAAAATTGTCTTCTGATTCCATGTTGTTTGCAGTAGTCATGCAATACCTTCGAATCGTATTGTCCACCACAATGTGATCTCAATACCTTGATCTGTCGATCACTTTGGTTCTCCACTAAGACTTTGAACTCTTTGAACTTTGAAAAAGTTTCAGTCTCCTGCTTCAAGAATTAAACCCAAGTCTTCCTACTATATTCATCAATAAAAGTGAGGAAGTAACAACTTCCACCAATCGACTGTGTCCTCATAGGTCCACACAAATCTGTATGCACCAACTCAAGTGGTTTCTTTGCTCTATAAGAAACTCCTTTTGGAAAACTTACCCGGTGGTGCTTTTCCAAGATGCAACACTCACAAGTTCTTGCAGGTTCTTTGATGAGAGGTAAACCTCTGACCATCTGTTTCTGTTGCAATAATCTTAAACTGGAAAAATGCAAGTGTCCAAACCGAAAGTGCCATAACCAGTAATAATTAGACCATTCAGTTGTAAAATAACTAACCTAATCGTTGTAGTTCATAATTAGAGGGAAGAGTCTACTCCTCATCATCTGCGCCTTTGCAATCAATTGCTTGCTCAGGGATTTGTCGTAAATAACACATTGTTGCCCCTGAAAGACAAGTTTGTATCCTTTTTGCGTCAATTGACCAACACCTATCAACTTGTGTTTGAGTCCAGGGACATAATATACCTCTGATATGGTCTTTGGCTCCCCCTGCTTGGTCACAATGTTGACCACTCCTTTTCCATCTACATCCACAGTCTTTTCAGTCCCCAACTTTACCTCTGTCTTCATAGATTCATCCAAATTTGTAACCAAATTCTTGTTGCCTGCCATGTGGTTACTGCAACCACTGTCTAATAGCCATACCTTATCAGATAGTTCATGCATGGTGTTGCATGCTAGGAACATGGAGTTAGTATTCTCTATACTAACATTAGCTCTCTGATTTCCTTGATCAACTATCTTCTTCTTACAATCACAAGCATAATGACCAAATTTATTGAAATAATTACATTTCACCTTTGATTTGTCAAACCTTTTATTGTTGTGAAAGCTTCTGCTACTGCTACTTCCACTTTGATGCTCATGCTCTTCTCGGCCATCTCTCTGACCACCATAGCTGCCGCCTCGTCCTCTACCTCTCGATCGACCTCTGCCTCGACCTCTTGAAATATAAACTTGACTTTTGAAGGCAGTTTCTAAAGTGGAATCCTTATTTTTGTCTATCCTTGCCTCATGCATAGAAGGGATCCCATCAAATCTTCAACTGTCAGTTGTGCCAAATCCTTCACTTCTTCTATGGCTGCTACCACAACATCAAACTTGGTAGACAAAGATCTAAGAACCTTCTCAATAATTGTTCGATCTTTAATATCTTCACCATAGATTTTTAACTGATTGACGACAGATATGACCCTACTCATGAAGGAAGCAATTTCCTTTGTCTCCTTCATCTACAGACTTTCAAAATATCTCCTAGTATTCTGCAATTTAACAATATTAACTTTGGCCATACCTTGATAGCTTGTTGCCAAAGTTTCCCATGCTTCCTTTGCTGAAGAAGTTATCATTATCTTCTAGAACAAAGCTTGGTCCACTCCCTATAGGATAAGAAGCAATGATTGTGCATTCTACCTCTTGTCTTTCTTCCATTACTCCCTGTCTGCATTACTGAGGGCTCATTCTTATGCGTTGTTCTGAAGTTCGGCAAACCCAAACTTGACATGATCCCATACATCATGCGCTTTTAGCATAGTCTCCATTTTAATAGCCCACACATCATAATCTTTCCCAATGAAAGACTAAAGTTGTGGCTGAAAATACGAGGTAGCCATATTGCTTCAAAACAAAATTCTCTACTAAAAACCCTAAATTTCTCTTCTTTATGAAGGCTTTGCTAAGCTCCTTTAAAAAAATCCTTTTTATTTTGTTTTTATAAAATTTTATAAAAACCCTTTAATTAATATATATATATATATATATATATATATATATATAAACAATATTTATAAAAAAAAACCTTTAGATAAAAAAAATCTTAAAAAAATACTTATGAATAAAGCCCTTCAAAGTCTCAAATGGTCCCTTAAATTCTCAAATGCTCCTTTAAGAACCATATTATGATTCCTTATGTTGTGAAAAATTAAAAAATCCTTTTAAAATTCATGTGGGTTATCAGAACCTTTCTAAATCACAAGGTAAGCATTCCTGTGTAAAAAAAATACGTACTCTTTTTTTGAAAAGGAACGCAAGCTTGACCCGTCTTCCATTGACTACTCACGATTGTTCGCCATTAAACAGAAAACACGATTCTGCACCCTCCAATGCAAATAAACCATGGATTACACCCCAATTTTTGGTGAATCGTAAGTTTCACGAAACTGCCGCATTTTCCCTGCATAATATATGGTCTTGTAGCTTTGAGATACATGAGGCTGCCAAGAAATATTTTGAATAGAATTGGATTGACATCTGCTCCTTCATCATCCTTACTTAACTTTGTACTCGTTGCAACTGGTGTGGGTACAAGTTTGCAATTATCCATCCTGAATCTTTTCAACAAATCTCTAGCATACTTATTTTGGCAAATAAAAATTCCTTTTTCAGATTGCTCAACTTCAATGCCAAGAAAATATTTCATGAGACCAAGATCTGTCATCTCAAATTCTTTCATCATGGTTGCTTTAAATTCATCTAGTTCAAGATCACCTGTAAAATTCATATCATCAACATATAAGCAAACAATTAAAATATGTCCATGCTCATTTACCTTTGTGTATAAGGTAGGCTCAATGATGCTTCTGCAATATCCATTCTTAATCATGTAACTGTCGATTCTACTATACCATGCTCTAGGTGCTTGCTTCAGTCCATAGTGTGCTTTCTTCAACCTGTAAAATTTATCTTATTTACCTTCAACTTCATATCTTGGAGGTTGCTGCACATAAATTTCTTCTTCTAGAATTCCATTCAAGAAGGCTGATTTGACATCCATCTGATATACTTTCCACTTGTTCTGAGCTTTTGTCGCTAAAACTGCTCTTACAGTATCCAATCTGGCTACTAGAGAAAATATTTCACCAAAGTCTATTCCCGGTTGCTGCAAGAATATTTTTGCTACAAGTCTTGCTTTAAATCTGTCAGTCTCACCTTTCGCATTCACCTTTGTCTTGTACACCCACTTCACACCAATGAGATTTTTATCATTTGGTAAATCTACCAAATCCCATGTATCATTCTTTTCAATTGAATTCATCTCTTCATCCATGGCTTGCACCCAATTTTCATCTCTGATTGCTTCTTCAAATGAAGAAGGTTGGAATGCCAATAATGTAAAATTTTAACTAACATCCAAATCATCATAAATATATTTCAGACTTCTCATCTTTTTCTTACATTGCTTGATTCATTACCTAATTCGCTGCTTGGAGAGTTCTGGTTTGTTGATCTACTTGAAGATCCATGTTTCTTTGAAAATCTTGGAGTCCTTGCTGGTGTGACTCTGTTTGGTGTCTGTTCTCTCGATTCTTGTTGCTCCTTTTATGCTACATTATCCTCCTCCATCAATGGTGCTTGTGCATCAGTTGGTTTGTCTACAGTCCCATTCCATGACTCTTGTTCTTTGAACACAACATCTCTGCTAATGATTGTCTTCTTGGTGCCAGGGTTATACAATTTGTAAGCTTTTGATTGCTCACCATAACCAGTAAAAATGTATTTTTCACTTTGATCATCTAATTTGCCTCTTATTTTCTTAGGCACATGTTCATAGGCTACACATCCAAAAACTCTAAAATGAGATACATTGCATGACATACCTGACCATGCTTCTTCTAGAACTCTGTTCATAACACTCTTTGTAGGAGATTTGTTTATCACATAAACAACACATGCAACTATTTCTGCCCAATACTCATTAGACAAGTGTCTACTTTCAACATGCTCCTTGTAATGTTCATGATTGTTCTATTCTTTCTCTCTGCTACACCATTATTTTGCGGTCACTACTACATTTGGCGGAAATTCCGACACCTGTTTCCGACGCTTTTGACCAAATGTCGGAAATTTTCCCAAATTTTTTCCATCCCGCCCGAAACCGTCGCTATACCGACGTCTATATAAAAGTGTCGCAATACCGACACTTAAACTAGTGTCTCAATTGCGACGTTTAAAGGAAGACGTCGCAATTGCGACACCATGGCCCAAGGCGTCGCTATTGAGACGACTCTAAACGTCGCAACTGCGACACAATGTCTAGGTGTCGCCATTGCGACGTTTGGAGGCACCGTCCTAATAGCGACGCCTTTTCCGCCGTCGGTATAGCGACAGTTATTTTTGCGCTACATAAAAATACCAAACTTATATGGGCCCTACATAAAAATTCGAAACTTATATGCGCGCTACATAAAAATGTTTCGTATTTGTCGCAATAGCTACGTTTGATATCACGCGCACATTCGCTCTCTGCTCTTGCAGAACAGCATTTGCCCTCAGCATTCGCCCTCAGCGTTTGCCCTCAGCTCTTGCAGAACAGCATTCGCCCTCAGCTCTTGCAAAATGGTAAGTTCTTACTGCAGGCCCTTCCTCCTATAGTAGGGTTGACTCTATTTGGGTTTTTTGGTCAATTCCATTGGATTGTGTTAGGCTGTATGGTTCTCTCTAGATGTCAAGAATCAAGATTCAATACCCTCTATTATCTTCATCACCCAATACAAGATTTAAATTTTTCCCAAAGAAACGCTTATTAATTTGGCAACCATTATTTCTCACTGCTTTAAAAACCCTACATTTAAATGAAAACAAGCATTGCATTTCAACTACAAAAATCTATTAGTGTTCAAATGTACATGTGTGCTACATTAACGTGAGTATCACGCGCATGGCCCCTCCCGCTCTTGCGAACACCACGTTACGCCTCGAGCGTACCGCTCGGCTCTTGCGAACGGCATTCGCCTTCGGCCATTACCGCCCTGAGCTCTTATGACATGGCTCGGCATTCGCACGAGCTCTTGCGAGCAAACATTAAGCACGGATTAGCCTGACTCTTTTAGAACAGCATTCGCCCTGCATTCGCCCTCAGCTCTTGCAGAACACCCTTTGCCCTCAGCATTCGCCCTCAGCGTTCGCCCTCAGCTCTTGCAGAACAACATTCGCCCTCAGCGTTCGCCCTCAGCTCTTGCAGAACAACATTCGCCCTCAGCTCTTGCAAAATGGTAAGTTCTTACTGCAGGCCCTTCCTCCTATAGTAGGGTTGACTCTATTTAGGTTTTTTTGGTCAATTCCATTGGATTGTGTTAGGCTGTAGGGTTCTCTCTAGATGTCAAGAATCAAGATTCAATACCCTCTATTATCTTCATCGCCCAATACAAGATTTAAATTTTTCCCAAAGAAACGCTTATTAATTTGGCAGCCATTATTTCTCCCTGCTTTAAAAACCCTACATTTAAATGAAAACAAGCATTGCATTTCAACTACAAAAATCTATTAGTGTTCAAATGTACATGTGTGCATCACTTGTGTAGGGTATTCCTTTTCCACTTTCACATTATCCAAGAATTGTGCAGTATAGTTCATATTTTTTGTGATTTAGATTGCCTTGAAAAAGGAAAGGTAAATTATTTCCCATGGAAAAAGAAGGTTTTCCATTTTTATAGGTTGTTTGTACTTACGTGGAAAAATTTATGGTATGCCTTTCATATTATGTAGTTTAAATTTGAATTAACAGATTATTCTACATGAAAATATAATTACCTATGTGATGTCCTTCATCACTAATTAAAATTATAGGGTTTCAATTTCCTAGAATCTAACTCATATGATGCTAAATTCTAGGTTCTCATTGGTGGATCACTCTTCCATTGATTTCCTTTCCCTCTGGATCTTGTCATACTTTAAAATTCATCAATGATACATATATTATTTCAGGTATCCCAAAAGGCTTTATAGTAGAACATATTATGAAGTTTTTTTGACACTTGAGGATTCTTTTTAGAACTGCAACGCGGTCTATGCTATCGAGTTATATATCAAGCAACTTGTCCTTAATAACCACACTATGAGGTAGGTTCAACCATTTTGAACTTGTTGGGACATAGCATATGAAGTTGTGTGATGAGTCCATATCACAGGTCTATTATGGTGAAAAAAGTGAAGACACGTAATGATAGTTATTATGTTAACATTACTAGAAACATTTCGAAATTATCCATGCTATCAAGATGTCAAAATTCCAGGCATTAGGTGTCAATACTCGTAGCTAATAGATAATAATAATAATATAAAAAAATCACAACTTTATTCTTGAAATATGATTGTTACACATTGGTAACCTAGTTCATGAGTTACTATCACCCAAAGATTGCAAAACAAACTTAAAATATAAATTAAACCAACATAAGAATCCAACTAAGGGTTTCTCGACAAAATCATGCCATAACCTGGCATTTTGAAACCCAAATTTGAATCCATCATAAGTAATACAATGCAAACTCAGATGGATTTTCAATGCATGTTTTCATGCTACACTTATTCTTTGTCTAGATATCATTTTTTAAATGGAACCATTAGTCAAGCCCACAGTCCTTTTTATGTGAAAAATTTCAGCTCTATTTGAGCTCTTTTTTGCTCCACCACCTCCATAAACCAGTGTTACATGGGGTCTCGCCCCCCCACCTAGGGGTCTATATTCCTCTCCCCCTCGCGCTCCGGGGTCTTGGGGACTTCTAGGGGATGTTTCCCTCATGCCCCCTCACGTCCCCTCACCGCCCCTTTTAGTTTATGGTTTCGTGTTAAAATTTGATGTGCCACTTAGCATATTTGAGAATCCAAGTGATTCTGATTCGGATGGTGACATGGTTGATCTTGATATATTCATGCAGAAGTTGGATGCAGAGACTAGTGGGGCATTAACTTGAGCATTTATGCTCATTTATCATTATGATGATATCATTTGATATTCATATGTTATGTTTTATGTTTTATGTTTCAGACATAACTTATTTGCGTTTAAGTTTTATGTTTCAGACTTGAGTTTTAAACTTCAGTTTAAACTCTATTTTGAATCTTGATATAATATTTCATATGATATCTTAAACTTTATTTTCATTGTACATTGTTAGTAGTTACATTAATGATTATATAGTTACAAACTTACAAACTTACATGCATGATTACATGGGGTCTCGCCCCCCCACCTAGGGGTCTATATTCCTCGCCCCCTCGCGCTCCGGGGTCTTGGGGACTTCTAGGGGATGTTTCCCTCACGCCCCCTCACGCCCCCGCACACCCCCTTTCACGCCCCCTCACGCCCCCTCACACCCCCCTTCACGCCCCCTCACGTCCCCTCACCGCCCCTTTTATTTTATGGTTTCGTGTTAAAAGTTGATGTGCCACTTAGCATATTTGAGAATCCAAGTGATTCTGATTCAGATGGTGACATGGTTGATCTTGATATATTCGTGCAGAAGTTGGATGCAGAGACTGGTGGGGCATTAACTTGAGCATTTATGCTCATTTATCAGTATGATGATATCATTTGATATTCATATGTTATGTTTTATGTTTTATGTTTCAGACATAACTTATTTGCGTTTAAGTTTTATGTTTCAGACTTGAGTTGTAAACTTTAGTTTAAACTCTATTTTGAATCTTGATATAATATGTCATATGATATCTTAAAATTTATTTTCATTGTACATTGTTAGTAGTTACATTAATGATTATATAGTTACAAACTTACAAACTTACATGCATTATTGTATGATGTATGTTTTAACTTTTAACTTTTAAATTTGTTTCAATTATATGATTCATCATTCATCGATTTGTAATTTTATCATTTATGATTTATCTTTCATGATGCAAGTGTATGATGATTGTATATACATTCCTTGCAAAAATATAGTTACATTATAAATATTAAATTTTATAATTTTTATGACCCCGACGTCCCCCCACGTTTCCTGAAAATTGGTAGGGAGCTTTTGCATAGGCCGCTCCCGCGCTCCCTCGCCCCCTCGCTCCCACCTCCGGGGGACTTGGTGGAACATTTCCATAAACATATGCAAACATATATCATGATCTTGGAATTACATTACATACATATGTGCCAATGTTCCATAATCATGCCCCATCATCAATTTAAGAAATTTCCATTGAATATCAAATTATGGAGGGGGGGAACTTTTTGCTGCAACATTTGGCTCAAAATCGGGGACCATCTCCATATGAGGTGAATGAGAACTATAGATATTTGAAGAAGTAGATTAGTGCCTTTTCCTCTGGCCATGGAGTCATATACAGTCATCCATCACAAAAATTTGTCTTTGTTCATTCTCTCCTTGAAAGTTGCAAAAAATCATGCCCTAATTGAAACGACACTAAATTTGAAAGATATAATAAAAATGCAAGCTAGAAGTGCCCTATTAATACAAAGGGAAAACCTTCCTACCTACCCTAACTGAGATAAATTTTGATTGAATAGGAAACATGATATTTTCTATGGAGTTGATCCAACAACTTGTTAAATGTATGGGACTAAATCATGCATTTGATTTCCAGGGAAACATGCGCATGAAGAGAAAAAGTGCACAATTAATGGAAAATCCATACATGCCACTTATAAAAACTACACCGAAAGGTCAAAAAATACTTAAGGCCTTAACTTAATTTGAATCCAAAAATGACAAAACAGGATTAGTGAAAACACGAGTGGTGTGGGTGAACAACATAAATAAAAAGTGAAGATACCTTTCCCCAAGATGCCTTTGTCACCGTTGTATGAAAACATGTTTTCCTTTCCCTTTATACATGCAAGTGAATGCATTATAGGTATGGTGTTTTCCTAGAATAGGAGAAGCCTACTTAAATATATCATTCGTGGAGTGAATGTTTAGGTGCCTTAATGTGCAATGACATGTTTCTAGGACTGAATTCAATGCAAGGCATATTTGAAACTCTAACTCTGTCTTCCGGTGTCTTATTAGAAATTATTTCAGTTTTTATTTTGTGTTTTCAAGTTAGATATTGTTTTCAAGTTTTTACATTTATAATTTTATTGCAATGTGGCAGACTGATCAGAGCAGTGCAGGAACAACCCCGAGACAGGATGATCGCGGAAAGAGGCCGGCGGAAGAACATGTAAAGTGCCAGCATTGCTCTATCTTTAGGTATTTTAGTTATTTACATAATTGAAATAATATTAATTTTGTTCAAATATGCAGACACCTAGCCATGGTACGCCTGATGATTCCCTCTTTGAGAAAGAGCTTTCTTCATCCCTATCTCCAGTGTTCTTGTTGCAAAAAAAGGCACGAGATGCAAGGTCGAAATTTAATACTTTGATAGACGCGCCTCAAACACCTGAAACAGAAGAGAGGATACAACATCTTATGAGGCAGCTAGAAAGATATCAGGTAATAATAAAAATTCAAAAGGATATTTTTTTTGTTCTGCATGAGATGAATTGTGATAGTTTGATTTTTAATTTTTACATTGATTAAACTAACAAAAAGTTCTTTTGTATGTAGCGTTTTCTGGCATTTGCTGAACCCGGTGTTGGTGGTAGTGGGACACAAGGGCAAGAGATTGCCCAACAACCCTCTCGTACACCTTCTACTCCTTTAGGTGCTAGCCACGAAACACACCCTGCCCAAGCAGACACCCAGCCAACCGCTGAACATGTTGGCAATGATGAAACTGATATGGCCAACTACATTATTGCGTTTCCTGGAGCTACACGTGTCAGCTCCACAGGGACCATTAATGGCACGTTGTTGGTGAACGATGAAGGTGTCCCTATAAAGCATGTACAACTCCCAGGTAAATTTTAATATTTTAACTATTTCATGTACTTTATCTAAAACATATTTATCATGATTTTTATTTTTAGATTAATGATAATATCTTCTTTTTTTTTGGTTTTATTCTGTGTAGGAAACAATGAGTTCTACAGGATTCTGGAGAGCCATGCGTTGGTAATTTTTGACCCAACCATACGTACAGGGTGGAATTCCCATAATTCCAACCTGAAAAAAGAACTTCTAGATTATCTAGAAGCCCTTTTTGGGGTCGGCACATTTGACAGAACAGCAGTGGCTCAGGTAGCCGGCAAATATTTGAAATATACCAGGGACACCTATAGGATGAAATTTCAATTTAACCCTAGATATGAGCATCCTCTCGCAATTTCAGAGAGTGAGTGGAGAGCACTCATCCATGACGGAAAAGAGAAAAGGGAAAAGAAAGAAGGAAAAATGCCAACTGGACCCGCAAGGTAAATTACAACTTTAATTCAATAGCTTTAATTTTATTTATGTCTAAAATAAAAGTGTGCTACGTCATATCTGACTTCAATATTTTGATGCTAGGTTTCCTGACACCTCAAAGGCAACCAAAGCTAGGATTGAGAAAAAGGGCCATCACAAGCTCGGCTAGGGTGGCTACTTGAAATTAGCTGCAAAAATTGTAATTAAGTAGCTAAACATCTTATAATTAATTGTATCGCCTTCCAACGTTTTTGTAATCCTATCAGATATGATTAAAAATACACAATCATATGTAATGTAGGGTGATGACTTCGGAACAGAAACTACAGAGGAAGATAAAAATATCACTTTCCGTTTTGGCTATCAAGCTGTAGTTGAACGTCACAGAAGCTTGGGGCAGGTCCCAAGATCTAGAATGCCTGATAAGGTAAAACATTAACCTTTCAATATTTTTTTTTTCGTCCATAAATTTAATGTCTAACAACTTTGTTTAAATCAGGGGAGCAGCACTACCGACGAGGCAAATAACCCAGTTTTAGAGCCAAATGTAGATGATCCTCTCGTGCAACCTGATCATTGTAGTGGGGACAGGCCGACAATGCTACTATCAGTGAGGGTCGTGACGGTAATTAATTTCCACTTATAATTTTTTCTAATTATACCTTGATGGTTGTCCTTATAACGTTTTTTGTTTAAATGACAGAGAATGTTTTCCTTGAGGATCTTACCACCAGAGAGGAAGACAGGGCAACAGTCCCAACGACGACAACTGGTGCACCAGGTAAATAATCTCATTGCAATTTTTTTTATTAGTATTACCGAACTAGTTCAATGATATTTAAAAACTGACAATTAAAATTTAATATTATCTGTTTTTGTAGGCGATGCCCCGTCACTGGATGAGACCAGACATCATGACAACGCAACTAGGTCAGCGGCGACAACTGGTGCACCAGGTAAATAATCTCATTGCAATTTTTTTTATTAATATTACCGAACTAGTTCAATGATATTTAAAAATTGACAATTAAAATTTAATATTATGTGTTTTTGTAGGCGATGCCCCGTCACTGGATGAGACCAGACATCGTGACTACGCAACTAGGTCAGCGGCGACAACTGGTGCACCAGGTAAATAATCTCATTGCAATTTTTTTTATTAATATTACCAAAATAGTTCAATGATATTTAAAAACTGACAATTAAAATTTAATATTATCTGTTTTTGTAGGCGATGCCCCGTCACTGGATGAGCCCAGACATCGTGAATACGCAACTAGGTCAGCAGTGCGGGTTGAAAGGCACGAAATAGGAGCAGAGCGCGATGATATTGATGATGTAATTAGGAGCTTTAGAAATAGGAAGAAGAAAAAGAAAATTTGATAATGTAAAATATTGTATTATTATAAGACAAACGTTACCATACTTGGAGCGTTTTTTGCGTTATATAAAAAACTCATTTATCATACTATTTTTATGTCAAGCATTAATTGCAATGTTTCCTTGCGTACTTTTTGTTGAATTGTTTTTTTATTAGTTATTGAATATATTTTTTTTATGCTCATGAAAGTAAAAAATGAAATATAGATTGGGTATTGGGGAATTGAGAGTGATGTGAGGGGGGGGGGGGGCCATAAGAGCTTCCACCTTCACGTGGTTGGCCCTGTTTAGTAGAGAATAATTTATTGGAGCGATTTAATCTTGGAGCAAACCACCCTCGATCCAGTGTAGCAACAAAAAAGTCACTGTTGACTTAGTTGCTACTCTTTCAAATCGTGGGAGGCTTGTTCCAAGTTCATGCGACTCCAATAAATTGTTCTTGAAACGAAGAGGAGCTTATTCGGGTATGTTTTGACATTTTCAACATATGTTCTAACATTATCATAAGAATGCATCTTAGAGTAAAAAATACTACATCAATTACTTGTATTTATTGTGTAGATAATGATGGATTTTGATTGACTTGGCAGTGCAGGTACAAATCCTCTTGCATCATGAGCAATACAACTTGTCAACCAGGGTCATGTCTAGGATATTTTTGCTTGTGCGCTTGACCAGGTTCGCAATGTCACATTTTGTAAGTTCCTTTACAGTTCATAATTCAATATTAAGCTTATTCATGATTATTATCTAGGTTTTTTGTATGTGTTTTTTCATCTATTTGATTGAAAGCAACTCTGCATGTTTCCTGTTGTTCACTATGATTTCTCCCATTACCACTCCCAGGATGAATCCGAATTTATTTTTACAAAGGTTACTTCATTGTTACTATGATTTCTCCATTTACAATTTCATAGGTTACATCATGTAAAGTTGTCAATCTCAGGTTGGTGATGAGCTTTAGTTCTCCAGATTTGGGGCTTTTCTGATATTTTCTCCCTCATGTAATTCCTGCATCACCTCATTGTTTGAGCATGCCAATTGTCTACCACTTGTACCAATTGGCACATGTCAATCCTTGAGTGGTGCCACATTTCACCTATTTTCAATGAGAGTTTAGGGTTTCTCTAACATAGCTTCAGAAATCCGATTCAGTGCCTGCTTGAATATTGTCACATAATACTTATGGTTTGGATTGATGAGCATGTTCTGAATGGTCAGTTGATTCATAAGAACCACCCATATAGTCATATTGAGATATTTCAGAAGGTTTCTCGGGTTTCCTTTTTCACCATTTCTAGTGGGTGGGATGGTGTGGGGTGATCCATCAATACTGGTGCTCTTGTAGTAGGGAAATTTTTTTTTGGGATATAAAGGAGCATTTGATGTTGATATCCCATTGGATGCATTCATATATGGGCACGAGAGGTCAAGAATTTAAATTAAAAATATGCAACCTCTAGCATGGCAACCTGAAGGCCGCGAGAGACACTGGTTAAAGATTGTTTTGTGCTGGATTTAATATAGTCGTGATTTCTTTCTATTATCTTAATGCAAATATATAGTCCGGTCTCATTAAAATGAGGATTGTGGTTGTATTTCTCTTTGGTTGTTTCTCTCTTAATGCTCCAGAAGTTGCCAAAAGTTGCGATAGTTGTTTAGTTTGACTGTTACAACTTAAAAGTGGTTTTTAGCAATGGGAGTCATGTTTTTTAAGGTTCATACTAATATGAAGATCTTGTAATTCTATATTCGGCATAAGAGAAGATGGCCTCTGCTTTGGGCAGTATGACAACAATTGCCACATCTACCTCATTGGGTAACAATGGAAAGGGGAAGAAGTTGGGTGCAATGTTTGATAATTATGGCAGACAATTGTCTTCTCTTTCGGTTTTTTCACCCATTTCCTTTAATCGCTCAAGCAGAAGAGGGACTCTGAGATTACGCGACAGAGAGAAGGTAGTTAATACAAGAGCTATGGAAAAGGAGTTTTACTTCAACAAGGATGGCTCGGTGACAAAAAAATTGCAGGTCAGAGAAAAAATTATGTTTAAAGGAAGGTCACCTGCACGTGAAACTTCACTGCGGTGGATCTTTCCTTGTCCACTTATATTCGATTTTAATGTTTTATTTTAATTTTTCATGGAGGGTTGTTTTGGCATATGGTATGGCATTCAATTGCACACTTACTGAAAGCATTTTCAATTTGTCTTGCAGGCGGTGTGAACAAACTTGCTGATCTTGTTGGAGTCACCCTTGGGGAGAAGGGCAAAATGTTGTCTTGGAGAGCAAGCATGGTTCTCCGAAAATAGTTAATGATGGTGTGACAGTAGCTAAGGAGGTAATTTGTAGATGTGTGCTCTGGTTTTCTTTTTAACGTTGTATTAGTTCCCCCTCTTAAATGTCTTAGATTTGGTAGGCATAATTTGAAAACTCAAAGGTGAAGGGAAACATATTTGTTACCCAGTGGTCTACTTGGCCTATGGACTAGCCACATTAGAGTAATGCATAAAGCTTTTCACAACAATAAAAGGAAAGGGTTATGGCTGAGTCAAATTTTATTGTTATTGACAGTGTAATGAAATGTATCTCAATGCTATGGTTTGGCCTTTTTATTGGTTGAATTAGAGGACCCAGTTGAAAATATTGGGGCCAAGTTGGTAAGGCAAGCTGCGGCAAAGACAAATGATTTAGCTGGGGATGGAACCACAACATCTATTGTTCTTGCACATGTTGGAATATTGAAAAATTCTAGAACAATGAATGGAGAATAAATCTCCCTTCTTTTAACACAGAGAAAATAAAAATTTCTTTGACAGGAGACAGAGTTTCAATACTTTGAAAACAAACTTCTATTCCCTTCAATAACTCAAAAAAAAACTATTACACTACTTCCTCACTGAGAGGGATTACAAAATTATGACTGCTACAAAACGCGGTGCATAAAACCAACTCACTGTCTGTTCAAAACAAACATACTCTGTCTCTAAAACACTCTGCTGTGTTTTTCCCTTTCGCACTGCTGTGCATACACACTTAAAAAGTTACACTCGGTCTTTCACTTTTTACACACTGCTGTGTAATAAAAAATTTACGTACTGTCTATAAAAAAAACTACCAAGCTTTTTCGACCTTTTTATTTTTATATGTCGTAACATATAAAACATATTATAATAAACCCTCTTTAAAAAAAAAAAAATTAAAACTAAATTCTATGGCCCACCTTTCATTTCGCATATGATATATATATAACATATGTTTAAAACATATGTATATATTAAACTATCAAAAAATTAAATAACCCTTTCCGTCGGACTTCAAAAGTCTGAATAGATTGAATTTCAAACCAAATTCGCGTTCCAAAATGGGATGCTGACGTCTGCCTAATTTTAACTCAAATTCTCAATCCAATGTGCCCTATAAAAAATTTGGGTCCGGTTTTCAGGTTTTCAGATTCCCTTCAATTTCATGCGATCCAATATTAATGCTCCACGTGTCCTCCTTTTGAATTTACAAAACTGTCGGGTAAATTTCTGTTTGTTTAATTTCTAGTTGGTGAATTGCGTTAATGCTGGTTGTTGTGTTTAAGTACAATCCTGTACAGAAATATGGCTGCGGCCGTCTACAAAAAAAACTTGCAGGAATTTTAAATGCTGAATTAAATTTCTGGATGGCATGCAAGCAACCTCCAAAAAAAAATGTTGCTGCTGCATCCGTCCTTCTGCTGCAGCAGTTGAAGTTAAAATTCAACGGCACAGGGTTTAATAAGTGAGGGTGTAAAGGTAACTTTTTGTCGATGGTACTGGATTAAGATCATCTATTCATTTTTGTAGGGTCTTATGGTGTTTGGTTTTTTAGTTTTGGGTTGGGTTTATTGAGTCTAAGATAGTTTTTGAGTGAAAAAATTGCTATCAGGCATTAAAAAAAATTGGTTCTTTTGTCAAAATTTATGAGCTTGTTAGGAAATACAAAACTGACAATGGTTGTATCTTAAATTTGTGGAAAATAATTTGAAATGAAACCTTTTTGTTTAGGTTTTTGCAGCAAGTGCAAACCCCGTTCAAATTACTAGGGGCATTGACAAGACAATAAAGGCCCTTGTTTCGGAACTCAAAATTTTGTCAAAGGAGGTAAGCGCTTGCCTTTTGAGTAGGCTGGTTTTCCTTTTTGCTGATGGTTTGGTGTATCTAATTGAATTAGTTGCCTAAGGTATTTTTGGTTGCAAACTCCTTTTCATTTTTCATACAGTATTGGCCTTGTGGAATACATTTGATTGTGTGGTCTTGTTAGATCTACAACATTTGTAGTTGTTTAGTCTTATAGCCGAGGTGCACTTTTATTATGGAAATAGTTGATACAATATTGTCATTTAATCCTTACTGCAGGGTAGCATGTTGAGAAGTTTCTTGTGAAACATTTGGTATTCAAAATGACACTTGATCCTATACAGCATCATGCACTTGACTTCAAAATTCATATTCAAAGTGTGCCAGACAATTCTTGCAAAATTTCAAATATTTAGGTTGTTTTAAACCATTATCTTTTCATGTATTGGATGCTGAAAATGTGAAAAAGACTTTGGTATGAAACCAACTGGTGAATAATTTCTAGCACAACAACCACTTCCAAGACATGATTTAGAAGTAGAACAAATGTTCTTATGAAGCATAGAAAGATATCCTTGATGCATTGTCAATGTTTGGCTAGGGTTATTTTTGGAGAAAATAACTCCTTATTCCTAGAATAGTGATCTTCAATACAAGTAAATGCGAGAGAAGAGAGATCATCGTGTGACGCAACAAAACTGAAATTGGACCCCCAAGGAGAGCTGGTGTGTCTACAATCGCTCTGTCAGCATTTTCCCTTGGTTTACCCCGTTCTTTTCCTCCAGCTTGAGTCTTAATTGACTTCTTCTTTCTTCGGGTTTATTTATCAAATTCGTAGAATTTGATAAATAAATACCATCCACAATGGTTGGACTTTAATTTATATTCTCGGCTTTATATTATCTCCAAGCCTTATAACCAATGTTTAACTTTCAACACTTTTTATTTATACTCCACGTTTCTTTTTAAATAAATAACTTGTAATGAACTTTCGGCTCTATATTTCACCACCCAGCCTTACAACAATCACGCTCCAGACTTATGCTAATTATCCACCAATCGTTTAATTAAACAATTTCATTATACTCCGGCCCCACCTATATATATAAATAACCAATCAAACACTCGTATCGTACCTGGCTATCCTCCGCACACCTTAGTTAACCTCCGGGCAAGTTCAACGTGCGACCACCGTCCAATGGCCCTTCTCCAAATCAACGACTCTTGGCAATTTCGCTCGGCTTCCAACGTCGGGCTTTAACATGCGATGGCGCGGGTTAAACGGTGGTTTTCCGGGGGTCACTTTGCCACGTGTTGCATTCCCTATGGAATCGCTCGCGAATAGGAAATACCGCCTACTCCGCAAAAGCGGTGCGATATGGGCAACCCGCTTTTGTGATTCCGCTCGTGGTTTTGGTAGAGGGCTTGACCACGGGTGCAAGTCTGGTTCTGCTATCCTTTTGTTTGTTAACTCATGTCCAATCCTTGGGTCAGGTTCCGAAAGCACAACAATTTTTTCTCTTTATTAAGCGGGATTTTTATATTTGAACAGTTTTCACGACCCCGGTTCTCTACACAGACCTCGCCTTGGATATTTTTACATAAAAATTATTGTTCTCAATAATTATTTATATAACTTTTCCACATGTTTAGTGTGGTATTCCCATGATTTATTATAAATATGTGTATTATCAAAGAAAACCAACACAAATTTTATAAGATGGGATCAAACAAAATTGTTCTTAAGTCGAGCCCGTCGGACCTCAAATGGCGATAAACGATAATTCAAGCCAAATTCGCGTTCCAAAATAGCCTGCTGATGTCGGCCAATTTTGTGACGCGGAAACCAAATGAATTCCGCCCTAATATTTTTCGGGTCCGAAGTTGGGCTGGCGTACGGAGGGAAGTTGTGACACAAATTTCTTATCAAATTCGCCCTAATATTTTTCGGGTTCGGATTTCCACTGCGCGAGCGGCCCAAACAAAGATCCGCTCCAATCAATTTCTGCCACATGTCCTCAATAAAAACTTGCCCTGCTCCCGGCTGCGGGTGCATTCGATGGTGTTTAAGGCGATGGGACATGGATATGGCGATTTCATATCAATCGCATTAACATTTAACGTTGTTCAATTAAGTTTTCACATCAAATCCGCATTAATTAATTTTTAACACTGTTCAAGATCGGACCTCCACTCCTCTTAGCGATTCCGCACACTCCAATTTGATCCGGCCTTCGGCTCTCGTTATTAATGATCAGAGATTAATTATGACGGGCATCCTTTGATTGCATTGCAGTCGGGTCGAAAAAATGGCGTTTAGCCATGGTTTTTCAGACAAGCCGGTTGCTGGATTTCACTGCCTGCTAACTGT